>APFE031285479.1:0-19388 GCA_000404065.3 Pinus taeda | reverse complement strand
AAAAAAAAAAAAAAAAAAAAACATGATTTTTCCTATAAACGATTTGGTAGAACAATTTAAATTAGTAATGAAATAGATATTTGAGATAGTATATTTGCTCTTGATTTAAAATTTTCTTAGTACAAAGGTAAGTTAGTCAATTTTGAATCTTTATATGTCAAACAAAATATGTATTCGATGTGCTAAAATTATTTAGAATGATAAATTGCAAGGCAACAACCACATAAATACAGACATGAACAATAAAGAAGATAACGGTTCAAATGCATATCCTATACCATTAAAAAGATTAATTAGTATACTAGACATCGGCTTGTAGTTTGCATGATTTGCGGGGACACTTAAAGAAATGAAGTGGCATGTTGGAAAAAGGATTTGGTGATACAATGCAAGGACAACACGATATAGTATTGTGCAGTCAAGCATTGAACATAGTATTTTGGTTAGTAATACTAACAAAACATTTCTACGTAGCTTAGATGGTAGAAAGGGTACTTCAAGGTATGTTTCTAACATTTCTTCAAATACAATTTCATGGTAGACCACACATAATATGATTGTATAATAACAACAATAATATCTTGTCAAGAATTTTGGTTACATAAAGTATTGGATGATATTCAACAAGTATAAGACAAACCAATTCATCTTTTTTGTGACAATAATATATCCATAGCAATACAAAAGGAAGTCCCATTACCAACTCCAACCTCTACAGTTTTGGTGATTCGAATCGATTTGGAGTAGTCCCACCAGTGTTCAAATCTCTTGAGGTGTCACACATATGCCCACATAGTGTAGGAGGATACAAGAAATATGAAAGAAAGTCCCATCACCATCTCCGTCCTCTTGAGTGTTGGTGTTTGAAATCGATTTGCAGTAGTCCCACTCATATTCAAATCTCTTGAGGTATCACCCATACATCGGTAGTGTAGTAGGATACAAACAATATGAAAGCAAGTCCCACCCATATGTTCTATGTTTTTCTTTAAAATACCAACATTACAGATACCTGATATCCCTTTATTTGAGGGCTTATTGACCATGGTGATTTATATTTAAAATTTTGTAAGTCGAAATATGGTTTTATTATATATTGACAAAGTTGCTTTTAAGAGTAGTCTTTGAATATTGTGGATGGAATCTAGGTGTTATAAATGTTAAAATATTTAGTGGTAAAAGATGAGTATTTAAATGATGTAATCAATCTCTCTTACTTACCAAGCTTATTTAGTTAGCTTAGATATTTTTTGTTTGTCCATATGAATATTGATATGGTCTAATAGCAAGGAGTAATAAGGTATAAACATATTTTAGCATCTAGTTGTTTCTAAATATATCTCTTTGAATGGATTTAATATTGTTTAATGGACTGAGATAACATTATATGGACTAGAGCAATGGATAAATAATTCATAATTATTATTTACATATATCAACTAGAGTGTTTATCTATTTATAATTATATGCTGTAACAATTATTTTTCCTTCTTCATTTTATCAAAACAAACTATTAAAATATTTGGTAAAACAATTAATAGCACATAGGCAGTAACAGATAAAAGTAACACAATCAATATATTTTCTATTAATCTGTGAATAAGGAAAAATACACACATATTTATACAATCAATAGTCTCAAGATAGGAATTCTATCTTGGACGTACACCTTAGTGTGGTTGAGAGATTCTCTCAACCACACACTAAACTAGGAGAAACTAAATTCCTATTATATAGGAACAAACTCCTCAAATGAGGAATTACAACCATAGACAAATAGGAATTAAATATTTCCAACTCCCCCCTTAATGACTACTTGTCATGATAGTCAAATCCACCACCATCAAGGTCACTGTATGTACAGAACTCCCAAAAAAACAAAGAGAGATCAGTGCTTTTCTAAGCCAAATATTCATGTCCAAATAACAATCGCAAACAGTTGCGTTGATTGCGCCTTTCGACACAACTGTCAGATAGAAAAGTTGCTATGATACCAAGATAAAAGTAACACAATCAATATATTTTCTATTAATCTATGAATAAGGAAAAATACACACATATTTATACAATCAATAGTCTCAAGATAGGAATTCTATCTTGGGCGTACACTACTGTGGTTGAGAGATTCTCTCAACCACACACTAAACTAGGAGAAACTAAATTCTTATTATATAGGAACAAACACCTCAAATGGAGAATTACAACCATAGACAAGTAGGAATTAATTATTTCCAGCTATAACAAAAATAGAAAATAATAATTTACTAAACTACTCACATATATTCTATAAAAAAAAAGCCTCGAAACAAGTGATGAAATAATTTGTGAAGCCTCCGATGCGTCTTCATGCTAAATTCTCTTTAAAGGAACTTCATTCATCCCACCTATTTTTGCATATGATACATATGAGTTATGAATATTGGGCATCTTCGGCATCCATCATTCTTGCTTTTATCAAAGAAAAAGCATTGAGCTACATACAATCAAGATTCATTTGTGATACATATGAATTATGAATATTAGGCATCTTCGGCATCCATCATGCTTGCTTTTATCAAAGAAAAAACATTGAGCTACATACAATCAGGATTCATTTGCTTACGATGTGCTAGGATCCAACGTCTCCATCGTCATTGGCTACACTTTGCATCATGTTCATGACATTCCTATTCTCCACAACATTATTGTAAACCTTTCAATCGAATATGATATTATTTTCATTTTCTAAATTCAATGTAAATTAACTACTTCTTTGAATTCAATAATTGATTGCCTTATTACTATAAATTTTATGTTGTCATGAAGGAGGATTTCTCAGAAAACCTTGCCCATCACGTCAAATGAACAATAAAGTACGAAGAATATTGTGCAATAAAACAATTCATCTCCCTATTGTCTATCGAATCCTCTTCACTATAGCTCGATATAACTCGATACGATAGCTAGGAAAGCATTGTAGCAGCCACCTTTTTCCTATTCTCAAACATACTCAAATGTATGTGACGAGGATGTTTGCAAACCTCTTTCCTGCTTTCTGTCCGTACATGGTGGCAGTAGACGTGTATTTAAAGCTTACGGGAATGATTAGAATCAAGACATTAGCATAATAAATGTCCACATCTAACCAAGATGGTGAAAAGCGACGTCTATACCTCGAAATATAGTTGAGAACTTTGACCATCTATACCTCCAAACATAGTTGAGAAAATGGCATACCAAATTTGTGTTTTCATGAAATAGATGAGCATAATTATTGGAAAATTGAATGCCATTCATAATTTCAAATATCACCTTTGTAGGCTTAACCATATCCCAATATAGTGGCTAAACTCTAGCTTTCTTTTAAAGATTACAATCCAACCATTGTGTATCAAGGAAGAGAGGACCAACTTTAATGCATTGCACGTTCAACATACCAAAGTAGTTGCTGCAGTAGTGTCACAATAGTAATGATGCATGAAATTGAATGTTCAATATACAACTTGACCCTAGGAATTGCAAGCAAAGTAGTTTAAGTGCACTTTGCAACAAATATATTACAATGGGTAAGATATACAAAGAAAGTGAATTCCTCGCTGTAGCATAGTTGAAAGTTTTCGCAAGATCAGTAAGATTTTACTAGGTATAACATGCTATACGAAGAATGATGACCCATTTTACAAGTTACAACCAAATCCCTCACTATATTTTTGAGACTCTATGTTTTTGACATATTTTTCTTCCTAGTTAAAATTACATATTTTTGACAGTGTCTGTTTTTGACATATTTTTCATCCAAAATCCCTTACAGGAACTTCAGTATAAAAGTGGTCGTAAAGATGCAATTTTATACTTACCATTTTATCTAGAGTTTGAAAAAAAGCAGCCACGTATTATCAAAACATAAGAAGATGCTTGTGCATCTTGTACTCTTAAATTTCAACAAAATTTGTCTTCATACCTATCATTTCGTCTACAGGTTGAAAAGGAGACCCGCGTATTATCAAAACCTAAGAAGATGATTGTACATTTAAATTTCAACCAAATTTGTTTTTATACCTACCAAACCTAAGAAGATGATTGTACAATTAAATTTCAACCAAATTTGTCTTTATACCTACCATTTCGACTAGAGTTTGAAAAAAGAGACCACGTATTATCAAAACCTAAGAAGATGCTTTCTATAATTAAATTCCAACATAAAATTTCCATCATTCACCTTTTGTGATTGCTTTTGTATACATAAACATATGCGTCGGCAGGCATTGGCCTGCCCAGAAGAAACAATGAGTGACCATAATTTTTCTTTCACGTCATCACAGTTCCCACACGTTGCTGTCCTCTCCCTTGAATTCCAATGACTATTCAAAGCCACCATTTAATTGGAGCCTTTATTTCACTGCTTGTCAGCAACTTACGTATTATGAAACTAAACATAATCCCCACGGTTATGAAAAAAATATAGATTTACTCGAAATCAATCTAAAAATTTATTTTCCAAGCTCATTTATAACTCTTTATGAATAAGAGCTGTAATTAACATATTCCAATACAACTCTTTCCATTGTCATTACTATTAACTATTTGAGAATGTGTATATAGCATTACAATCTTACAATCCTTGCAAAATTCCTGTAGTTTAACAATAATTGAGATTAATTCCGAAATCTTGTGAGTAGCGTCACGTGATCTCTGGCTAGTTTATTTGTCAAGTAGGTTAAGAAAGCTCAATATTGATTTAGAAATAAGAAATCTTGTTTTTCATGTAGTGTACTTTGGTCTTAATTCTATTTGTTTTATAGGTTTTCTTTCTTTTGTTTAAAATAGTATATTATATTAAGTGCGTTTGTTTTCCAGTTTTAATTTAGTCATTTTTTTCAATATTTTTTCATTTTTTGTTTTTTCTTCATTCTATTCTTCTTTTGCATTTTCTAGTACCTAAACTATTCTAAATGAATAATTTTTTCTTATTTTTCAGTTCCTCCCATTATAGTTATGATATGATATCTTTTCCATATCGATTTTTAATATCCATCATACTTGGGATTTCTATTGGTTACTTATAAAATATTACCTTGAAATCATAATTAAATCCAACATTCATAACATCTTTATGAGCCTCAACAAATTCCATTACTATATTCTCGTTACATTTTGGTCATATTGTGAATGCAAATTCATTTTCAATTTCAAAATTAATTTCATCATATCTACATAGTGTAATTTACTTTCTTTAAGATTTTTTTTCTATAGATCTTATATAAAGTTACATTTTCTTTTGATAATTTATTCAACAAAATTCTCTAGAGTATTAGAGTCACTGTAATATGCATATCTTGTAAATGTCCTTATGTTTCAAAAAACTCTTCCACAACTTCCTTACTCTTTTCATTACATTCCATCTCCATAATATGCCAAACTCCTTTAAACTTGGTTGTTAATGCAATTTTAATAGGAATGCTCTCACACAATCCTTGTTGAAGGAGAGATAACATTGCTATGTCAATCTTCATGTTTTTTAGGAGTTGATCCTTTTCATCTTGATTCATTAGATACTTGAATTTTGGGTTCTTCAAAAACTTTGAACATGATATCCCATAAATAATATTGTGTGGTTCTCATCTTAGTGTCCCAAGATAATCAATTTTACCAAAGAAAACGAGAGGGAGATAATATTTTTTTAACAAATCCATGTTGATACATCGATACTTACTCAAAATCACTTTCCAAATCCAATGATATAGAGAATAAAAATTCATTGAGAATATGGATCTATGTTGTGAAATGTCACTACTTAAAGCCATGCATTGAACTACTATTCTCTTTTAAAATTTCTAACGATGGAGGAAGTAATCATTTTTAATAGTAGGTTTTAAAGACCCAATGGAGAAGGTTTTTTATTGTGTTATAACTCTCTAATGTATTCACATGTCCTGGTGATAATTCTGGACCAATATCTAAGTGCTTTATTTAGTATTGACTATAGATTAATCACACTAATCTATTACCTTAGTACTCAATAGTATTTTCAGATATGTTGTTCTTGGTGCTCATATAGTAGTCATGAAATTGAGAGGCTAATCTATGATTGGTCTCATAGTACTTATAGCGCTTATGAGATATCAAATGTTACTTAGAATAGGATTCTATATATAAGTCTATTTTATATAGTACAACATGAGGGGGTTAGAATGGTTCCCAACAAAATAAAACAATGTGTTCTAAACCACATGATTTAGTTTTTTACTATATTCTTTCTGAATAGTAATTTTACATTATTAACAATATACCTTTATCATAGTTTATAGATGCTAGAACATGTATCTATAATATAAAATTTTCAAAAATTGTAGAGAAATAAAATTTTCGCTAAATATTGATGTGTAAAAACAAAACGCTTGTTATGAAAACCAAATGCATAGAACAAACCCCATAAAATTTTGAATCACTAACATGGAGGCTCATGTAGCTATTTATACACACCACTTATCAACCTCCAATGGGTCTGGTAGCCTCCTTTATCTATGGATCTACTTTCTAACCTCTCTATACATTTGTGATGCTACCACTTTGATTTAGAAAAAACAATAAATTAACTATACCTAAATCTATATATCCTCACGAGAAATACGCATACAATCACACAAATGAGCTATAGCTCATTTGGTGTGATGGTATGCGTATTTCTCATGAAGATATATAGATGTAGCTATAGTTAATTTATAGTTAATTTAAATATAAATTTTGTATAGGAAACTTTCAAAGAGATTTCTAAAGAAGAGCTTTCTACAATTTGATAATAATAAACATTATATGCAAATAATCTTTTCTAGATATTCTCACAATAAAATAGAGTAGTTCTCATATACATCTAATTAAATGTAACTAAAATACATTTTCCAATTTTTTCTAAACTTTTTTATGACTAGCTATGTTAGACATAATTACTCCTTCTAACCACCAGTTAGCTTGCAGTGTTACATATATTACAATTTTTTTATATTGGAGAACAATTAGTAATACATGTGTGAGCTAAGATTGGCATATCTATTATTAGTGTTTTTGGATCTATTTAATCATGTATCCTCCAACAACTAAATCAATCACCTTGAATTAGAGAGCCACAATTCTATTATGTTGTGTGTGTTATTCTTGTGAGTTATTGTGTGGTTGTTCAAGTATGGTTTCTTCCTCTATCCTTCAGATTGATATCAAATAATGATGAACCATGTGTGTCAAAGAAAAAAGATATTAGATCCATTTTTGTAAGTTTTAACCATATACAATTAAACATTGCAAACATATTCTTAATAAAAGAGAAGATACAATAACAGAGAAACAAATTTGTGTAGATATTTTATCCTAGACACCTAAACCAACAAAGATTAGATTTTTTTTTTCATTATATTTTTGTAAAGTCTAAAAATACAATAAATCTCCTATGGAATACATTAAAGTAGAATCCAATTGTACTTAACCAAAACTAAAAAACCATGTGCCACAAAACTTCCTTTAGCATAACTATGGGCCAATAATCACTCAAAATGGATGAAAAAAGCATCTCATTTTTTTTGGGGTCGTTGCTCCGAACCCAATGTAGGGGGCTCCCAACCCCCTAGTACCACCTAGCTAGTGGTGGCTAGAAACCCCCTAGCCCCCCTTTAATGTTCATGGCACATCTAAGTTGTGCAAAGAATATAACACAACCAACAATTTCATTGAGGGAGTTGTCAGTAGCCTCCATTGCTTAAGTAAGTAGTCACAATCCGCATTGAAGGATCTGATCATTTATTATTATCTACCATTGGGGTTTGTGAGCCTCCACTTCCTCTAATTGTGTGCTCCATAATCTATTAGGAATCCATTTTGTTTTTGTTTTCAATGAATTTGTATCAACGATGATAGTTTTATTACACTACAATATGGAAGAGAGATGTTACTACCATTTCTATATTTTAAATCGAATTTTTTTATTAGTGAGAGTTGGTTTTTGTTGTTGTTGTGACTTCCGTGCCATCGTAAGACACCATCGATGAGTGCAAGGAGCACATGTCATATATATATATATATTGGTAAATGGATAGTTTCTATTAATTCTAAAAAAATGATACATTTTTGTGATATTTTCAAAACCATGCCAATGGCTTCAGTCCTACTAGACTTGTTGGTAAAGTGATACAAATATAGAACAATTGACTAAATTAAAGAAAATCTATAGTTTGTTAAGAATATTTCCCATCTTTCCCAAAAATTACCAAGAACCCATTGATGTGGCTAGACCCACCAAAATTCGAGGGGATATCCATAGTAAGAAGTCCCAACTAGACCTCAGACCATTTGGATTAGGATTTCCAGCAGTGGTTGGTAATTTAGTACCTTGAACAATGTAGCACAAAAATATAAGTATGATGAATTTGGGTGGAAGCAAGTGTGTGACCTTTCAGTGAGTCAAGCGAGATGCATGGGGCTTCTAACACATGGAGGGGAAAAGGAAGTGCGCCCCTTAGAATCTTGTAATAGTACGTAGCTTGAAAGGAACACACGAGTGGAATGACATCAAAGGATAAGATGTAGAATAGTCCACAAGTTAAAGTGATGGGTTAATCTAGCAACACACATTCAACAAGATTCACACAATTGCATACAAAGTAGTTCATAAGAAAATGTGTAAGTCAAATATTATACATTGATCAAGCAACCAAAATAGTCCAACTACAATAACAACATATGAATGAAAGCATGTTGGCTATGTTATTATTATTATAAGTGAAAGTTCCATCCATACATACACCATTAACAGCCACTATCCCCAATATTGGAACATTACATTCAATAACACATGCTCCTCCAAAGAATTATACTCGCTCTATCTTGTGGAGAAGCCAAAGCTCATCAAAATACTCCTAATCCTTCTCTAACCCTAAGCTTAGCCAAAATCTTCACTCCCAAAAGCCTGTTCTATGAGCTATGAGGTTATATTTATAACAAAGGGTGGGGTTACCCTTGACATTCCCCCTTCTAACTCTTCGAATACCACCATGACTCTTCAACTTCTTTACAAATAACTCATTACAATATATAGTGTTTGTTCACATTCCATTAATGAAGACTAGAATTTCACTTACAACATATTTACAAATAATATGCATTTTCCACATGTACCCATGTGAGACAAAATACACTAGAGATAGCATAACAAGACAAAACACTACAAATTAGAAGTTTGGAGAAATACCAACTCGGAAACCTCCACTTGATGCTTCTTGGTCACATACTCATGCCAAGCTTAGTACTATCCAATGATGTCACCAAACTACTTGATCGTGTCTTTCTGATAGTGGGCTCTTGCCTCCATAGCTTATGGGTATATGGTCTTGGAACCTTTGTTCTGCTCATCCTGAAACATGTTGAACATGGTATTGACCATAACAGGACCACCAATGTACTTTTGCATGTTTTGTGCACTCAACTCCAAGTCATCATTATTGGCCTCTCACCTTAGCTGCTCCATGTACGTGTCGAACTCTAGCCAGACTTGGTTCTTTTTCTTAGCTTAGTGAGGGAATTGATTGACAAGATCATGTCCATTTTTACCATGACATTTAAAATCTTATACGACCATGCATATGAAGCTTGTATGCCACTAATGAACGATGTGAGACATTCATAGTTTTGGATCAACATCCAAACCTTTTATTTGTTTAGATCTACTTGTGGCTTCATCATATTTGGCAAGTAAAGCGAGGCCCCTTTGTGTTGCATTGTCCACTCTTTCACATGGGAGATGGTAGCATATATTTCCCTGAGATTTTGGAGAAACCTTTCACTCTGTAATGTAAGCCATGCATATGGAAAACCGCCTTATGCATGGTGACTAATCCATCATAAATCTTCTGCATGGTAGTCTCAAGTGTTGATACTTCAACAAGTATCACTTTCCTTATCTAATTCACTGTGAAACCTATACTCTAATATCTAGATTGCTCTACCTCTTTCCTAGATACCTGTAAGTTCTTTTCCATTTGTTCATTCTTAGATAACAAGAACTTGACATTTGATATCATGGCTCCTACATAAGCCAAAGTGGCATCGACAATGGAAACTAGATGTTTTTTGACATGTGACGCTATCACCTTTTCCTTCATGAATGTAGGTGATGCATGATCATCCGAGAGATTCTTTCTCTGCACCTATACAATATTATTCTACAACTCGTCAAATAATTGGTTATACGCATCCATCATCAGATCATCATAAAGGAGAACAACCTCTCCTTGCTCACTCAGGACTGGTTCTAACATTGGAGTTGGTGGATACTGAGAGGTGACCTTCGTTTCTCTCGACGTGAGGTCAGTGTCTTGTACCTATGGCTCCTACCCCAACTCCATGTTTGTCACTTAAAACAGTTTCTTAATCTACTGAGAAAGCTCCTGATCCTACATTTTCTCATCCTCTTCTTCAGTTGTCATTTAGTCTGACTCCTCAACCTATATAGGCATCATTTGTTTTGTCATAACACCTTTCCTTTCCTTTTCCTCGTGTTTCTCCTTCTCTTTCATCTCTCTCCTTCTCAACTCCTCCTTTTCTTTCAAATTCTTCTCCATTTCCCGCAACTTTCATTCTTCTTCCTCCAGCCTTTTCTTTTCTTTCTTCCTTCACTCTACTTTCCTTATTTGTTTCTCTCTCTTTTCCTTTGATGCCAAAGATGCTTTATCAATGATTGGATATGCTTTCAACTTGTATCTTTGCTCAACCTATGGGTTCCTAACAACCTTCCTCTTAACGTTGTCCTACACTGGTTTGTTGCTTATTGTTGTTGCTTTTGTTCCTTACTATAGTACTATTGCCTATAGAGAAACTTTCCATGATGTGGCTACAATGACTGGCTCATTGGGGTCAGATTCATTGTAAAAATACCTCCAAGGTTCCTCCTCATCCCAATGACATGTCCCATTGATCCATGGATAGTACACCTTCGCACAGTAGTTCTTGAAAATATCGTGGGGATCATACGAATTAAAGTCTTTGGTGTCGAAATCAAACTTTAGTATTTCCTTAATTTTGACATCTACATCCTTCAAGATATTAATCTCATACAATCCAATCCACAAAGGAAGAGAGGGCCATGGTGCCTTCTTCCTCCTATGAAACCCTGTTGATAACCCTATGGAGATGTCATATGAGACCTCTTGCATGAAAAACTTGTCTATCGCATAACTTGGTTGAACATGTGGAGGCTTCTCTCTGCCAAACATCCTAATGAAGGTGCCACCGAGTGAGGTATACCAATCTCCAATGTCAAGTATTGCCTCCATTACCTCATGGAACATGCAAGGTGGATCCTTCTCAAAGACCAACTTGTACCATAGGACGATGAAATGGTCAGTCAGCCTCATCATATCTCCTCAATAGCTGATGTCGGAAAGCGACTTCCAATAAATGTTGACGACAGAATCTTTCAGTGTCCATGTCCAACTAATGATAGAAAAGTGATGTTGGGCACAAATTGCATCAATTAAATATGAGAACATGTAGAACCTTGATTTTTCTCATTGCTTGATCGATTTCAGGTGTTAGTCACATCGACTTTCAATTGAAGAGCCATCAAATCCAACCAATTGAATGGCCTTCCATCACTCACCAATTGTTCCAACCAAACCACCTAATTTTTAGGAAAGGTCCCCATGCCCTCTTTGTTGCGGGTAAAATCACCCTAGGGTCTTGGGTTGAGAACCCTAATAGAGCGAAGGCATAGAACATAAAGAGACACACTAACAAGCAATCCTAACAATTAAACTACTAAAGTAAGAAGAAGAAGTATTACCAAGAGGTCCTATGTTTGAAGTCATTCCTTAGGGTCTGAACCCCCTACTTCCTCTAATGCCTTGAAATGTATAACTCATTCAAGCAAAGCATATGCAACAATAGTAATAGAAAAGCATGTTCATGATATAAGTGTTAGATCATATAAGCATGTAAGAAAATAAGCATTAACGCAAGATTTTATAAGAAAATCATGACATAAATTAATGCATAAAGACAATAATCATGAGGAACAAGACAACACCTCTTTATTAATGTAAGCTAAAGAAAATATGGAAGTACTACATCCTGAGTCTTCTGCTAGCTCCAAGCGAAACCATCCTTCGGATTCATCCTACCTAGGCCTCAACAATCCTCCTACATAATTATACACAAGGATGTCATGAAGGGATGATGAAGATCTGAAGATGGAAATAGGGGTTTCCTATGACTTGGGAGTGCAGAAGGCAAAGTGATATCTTCATACTTGATCAAGGATGTAATCAACTATAATATCAATATCTAATATTTTCTCCTCCCTTAGGCCTTCCCATGGAGATGTATTTATATTTCTTCAAATTAGTTTTTTTCAGTTGGGCCAAAGGCTATAGTAGGTGGGTATCAGGTCAAACCCATAAAACCTGCCCGAATTAAGGGAGATCATTTATTTTTTAATTTGTTAGCACATATACGTGGGTTGGATATAAACTGGCCCATGTGTACATGCACTTTAGATAGGGGAAAATCATGTATTGGATTTAAAACATTGTATTTTAGAAAATGGACCAAGTCTGGTAGGGAAGGGTTTCCTTAGACCATATCATAGAGCATAAAATCTATGAAGGGTGGTAAATGGTGCTATAACAGATGGCCCCTAATATATGAGGTCATAAGGGATATAATGATGGCCGCAACATATTAAGTGTATAGAAAGAATCATGCGAGGGCCTGAGAGGAGTTCACCAAATTTCAGCCTACCAAGCCAGTGGAAGAGATTAGAAATAAAGCTATTGTCTGAGGTAGGCATACCCATGCTTAGAGATAATAAAGCATGTCCGCATATCAAATAAAAAAGTGGACCAATATGTATACAAGTACAAAAGAACTGAAAATACATACTGGATCATCCAATCATATCCATAGAAGTACATGTCACAATATCACATATAAAGAACTGATCAATGATGCTAAAGTATAAAGTTGATCACTGAAGTCATAAAGCGGATCCAAAAAGTACCAAGTCAAATAGTGGAACAAATGGTATTGCACACAACTCAGGTTCCAACATATAGGATGTCATTGTGCTAAACTGCAACATATGAGGTAGATGGTGTCACTAGCAAAAACATGAGGAACTGGCAAGTGAACCAACAAACGTTGATGCAAACTTGAGGTCTTCACCGACCACCATGGTACATTTCTACACAATGGGAATAAATGATATGTATTCAACCATGTGAGAAATCATTTGATTATCGGTCATTTATGTATATTGTTAACAAATGGGAAACTACTCGCTGATAATGATGATGAGAGCTAAAGCACCAAGTACAATATATCAAGTGCGAATAAATGATTTGAAGTCAAACACTTGGAAGAATCTATCAATTAGGAGATAATGATGTATTCCCACTGTTGATAGTGAAGGAATCTACCACTGATGACTGCAAACCCTAAGGTACTGCCAAATGGACTCTATACCTTGTTCCTAGAGAAATGAGTTGAATTCAATGGGAAAAGATTCGTTGGAAGGAAGGCATTAAGGCATCCTTCATCAATCTAGAATGTGTGTAACCCAAAATCGAATAATGTGGAAGGAATTGGATGAAGAAAGATGTAGTAACCAAATTGAAGCATTTTGCTGGCTTAAACAAGATGTGGCTAATGCACGATAGAATCCCTCTGAACCAACCAATAATGAAAATTGACACAGAGGCAAGGAATCCACCAATAGGGTCAAATGGAAACCAAGGTACTGCATGAATCCCAATGTGTGATAAGGAAAGTTGACATTGAACACAAGGGAAACCACTCAGTCAAAGACCCATGATAGTGATCGATGCTGAGCACAAGGTCACCTATTAATGATGGAAATAGGGCCAGGGTGCAGCTCTAGGTGTACTCTTAGAGCAATTTGTCGTAGTCAACAAGAGGAAGACCCACCAGCAAGAAGTGAATGGAGACCTTCTCAAATTAGCACGAGCAAAGTACCAAATCGCTGATGTGATAGTGCACATGTGTCTGACAACTAGGGATGATCCACTAAAAATAAGTCAAGGGACTCCAAACAAAGTTGACTCAGGTTTACTTCCATTGAACAAAATCACGACTCAAATGTGTCAATATGGTAGCAAATGATAACTTTGTCTAAGTTTTTCATGCAAGAGGCACAAACAAACTCTCCATATGATTGGAAGACATAACCAACTGGAGGAGTACCAACTCAATAACAAGGTTAAGGCTATCCTAAGTCAAACTAAAGATTATCCCAACAAAAGAAAGACTTAGTTTTGAGTCGTTTGTTTAAGGGTGACACAACTGACTCTAGTTTCCATCAATCATGGAAGTGATGTCCCGTTCCTACTCTTTCTAGAATATATATATATATTTTTTATCATTTTGATATTTAGAAATCCTGAAAAAGAATAAAAGAATGGCTATAATATAGTGGAAAGAATGGGTGTCGAAGTACATATGTTCTAGTTCTTGGAAGTTGAACATGCCTATGCTCAATGCAAGGTGACGAAACGGGTCAATGACACTCAAAGGAATGTCCTTTGCATAGATAAGAGGTGTCAAGCTGCAGAGGCTAAGTGATTGCAAGGTTGATTTTGCAGAAAGGTATGGCCAAAAAAGAGGCTTAAACATGAGTCCAAGTGAAGACGGCTTAAGTCCAAAAAGAGGGAAATAGTCAACATGCAATGCATTGGTACAACTCAACACAAAGAAGCCTTTAGGATATAAATCCAGAAAAATAATGAAGAAGTAAGAAAATGAAGCTTCAATGCATAAGTCATGCTGGGACTAAAGAGGACTTCCGAGCCTTTGCAATATAGCAACATGGGAAACATATGCAAGTGAGAATATAAATAAGATGCCCATGTAAAGGTTGTCTCTACCATTGCATCATGATTTTATAAGTCAGCGAGTGAAAATGGTTTAAGAACCAAGACATGATGGGATCCACCCGATGGCCAAGGTATCATAGTATGGAGGCTAGTATGAAAAATGGAATGGAAAATGATATCCCCTAACCTATATTCTAGTGAAAAACAATACCAGCCATGATAGATCTATGGTCATGGAATCAAAGCGGTCTCTCAAAAGCTCCAAATTGTCTTGAAAAATGACCCATCCCAACACTCCAAGCCAAAAGGGTCATAAAGCTCATAAAGTTTAGAAAAGAAAAAATGAAGTTTTGAAAATTTTTATTTTTACATGTCAACCTATGTAAAGACCTTTTAACTTACAATTTATCACTTATATTGTGAACAAGTGAGTGAAGGAGCTATGGAAAAAAAAATCAAGAAACCTAAATCCATTCGATTCATCTGTCAATTCAACCTTCAACTATCTAGGTAACCTTCTAAATGGTTCTTAGATAAATTTCATTGCTTTTCAAATGTATTTTTCGAACATTTCACCATAGAAAAATAATTTAAAAATTCACTCCTTGTGTGAACATGGGTTGGACAAGCCAGACTCGCATGTAAAATGATCGTACATGCGACTATGTGTATAATCAACCCATGTGTTCACAGTTCAAAAATTTAAAACAGTTTTTAATGGTCCAAAAACATTTGTTTTGCAGAATGTCGATCACAGGGAGAGAGAGGGAACATAGTTCAATTGATAATGAAGTGATGGATGATCAAATGGAACTAGATTCCTTAAGAGGATGTGGTTTATTAAATGTTTTCAAGATGCCAAATATGAAGGAAAACACTAGATTACTAGAGATGTTGATCCATTATTGGGATTTGGAAGAAGATGCTTTCATCATTGACCAAATTCCTCTAAGAATAGAAATAGAGGATGCCTATTTCATCATTGGTCTTTCCCTAAGAGAAGAGTAGGTAAATTCGACTTGAAGAACAAGAGGGAGACTCACTGTAGAGGAATATGTATGTATCTAATGCCCAGGGAGCAAAGAGGAGATTGAAACTCAAATTCCAATTAAACAGGTAGAGAGCTTAGCCTTGAGAAACATCCTCTTTATGATTTCTAGAGTGAATGGGTTAGCCTCTCTACACCAAGCTTCTCAAGTTTCCATGCATTTAGCAGTAGAGTGTCTTACAACAATTTTTGATTGGTGTACACCCCTCTTGACTAACATGAAAAGGAAACTTACATCCATCCGAAAAGGTCAAGCAAAAAACTTCGGATATGGAACCATTTTGTGCTCTTTTTTCTTTGAGAGAGTACCAAGGATTCGACTAAAGGCATTGTCCTCCATTAGCAGCTTGAGGGATCCTTGAATGGGTAGATGGGTTGATCTGATTAAAAGACTAGGGGGAGGTGAGGTCTTTAGAAACACTTTCGATGACAAGTTCTTCTCCTAGTGGGAACAACAAGTCATAGTCACTGATGACTACCCGTATGTTGGCATGGATGTTAGAGGAGACCCAGATCTGGAGTTGCCACTAGATAAAGCATGCGGAGCCATAGGTAAAATGTTTTTAATTTTTGAAATGCTTTAAGATTTTTTATATTTTAAGTAAAATAAACTAAAAATATTTTTGATGAGAAAAATACTTACAAAATTATTTTGATCATGACACAGATATTGGACTAGTAAGACTTGCGGATCTACCTAGGCACAAATGTCGAGGAAGAGATGTGGAAGGAGCCACAATTAATACTGGAAGGACCCTTCATGTTGTATAGAGAAACTTGGTGAGACTGGCTCATAAGGTACCTATGGAAGTCATAGAAGACCTTTTGGAAGAGATGCAAAGATGCATGGTAGGAGTGCCATGGGATTGGGTACGATTATTCAAACGAGTGGAAAGTACCATTTTCTTCTTCCGTGATGCTCACCCTAAGTAGGACCCATATATATAAACTTACGGATGGCCAAATCTTTTAATTAGACATGATTATGGACATAGTCCCTAATTTTGTAGGATGATTTTGTCCGAATTTTGCATATTATTTTGAACATAAAACTTTTATCTATGTATCGAGGATTTCACTATGATGATCATATATATACAGATGAATTTCGATTATTTTTTATCTTTAATGTGATGAATGATTTACGTGCCAATCTAATTCTCGATTAGGGATAGAACCTACAAATTAATTTTCTGATCATGGAATATGAATAAATTTGATATAAATAAATGATCTCTGTAATAAATGCACTCTCATAAATTAGTGATATAAATAAGGATCTCTCACATGATAGATGTTATTTAATTGAGATACCACTAGTTGTGAATCCAAGTATACTACTAATGAATCAATACCAAGAGATATTGCCTCAGATAGTCAATTAATGACAACGTTATATTCAACAACATTATTTGAAGAAAGACCGATACGTACGCCTCTTGAAACCAACAATTGGCCGGATGGAAAATAAATCACTCAAGCCACGGAAGAAAGGTTTCGAGTATGTCTACTAGCACCATTGGTGAACCCTCTATATATCAAATCATCCATCAATACCTGCCAAAGCAGATCAAAATATCGGCATCATTACGACATCAATAGATAGATATGCACAAATATACAATACTTACAACCAAGAAAATCCTAAGCTGAAGCCTAAGAAAAACACTTGGAAGTTTGGAGATATATAAGGATATCTCCATAACAAGGATCTTGTGAGGAAATAAGGAAAATATGTTCATCAGGAAAAGATTCCTCATAAACTATTTCTTCCTCACCAGGCAACTATGAGATGAATTCTTCAAATACTAATGATTTCTTAGACTCGGCTGACATGAATTCGAGATCGAACTTTTGTAAAATGATAATCCATTTATTGAAACTTTTCCCCCTATCACTCTCCTACTAAGAAAAAATTGAAATGGGTTGACAACTACTAAGATGAAAGTTTTTCTAAGCAAAATATAATGTCTAAGTCGCTAGACAACATGGACAAATGCCAAAGCTAATTTCTCAGTTGAAGAATATCGTAGTTTAGGACCCACTAAGCCTCGACTCAGATAATAGATTATGTGCTCAGTAAAAGCATCATCTTCCTGAACCAGAATGATACCAATAGTTGATTATGCTGCAACGAGATATAAAATGAAGTCTCTACTATAATCAAGTGGACTCAATAAAGTAGTAGAGGTTAATGTTTTTTAAAAGCATCAAATGAGCATTACGCAAAATTGTCCCATAGAAATGTGACCCCTTTCTTGAGTAGTCTCATAAATGCTTTAGTAATATCAACATAATTAGCAATAAATCTCCTTAAGAAATTGGCTTTTCCTTGAAGACTCTAAAGTTGACGAATAATGGATGGGGGAGGAAACTCAAGTATTTCCTCAACCTTGAAGGGATCTACATGAATCCCTTCAATAGAAACTATGAATCCCAGCAACTGACCATACGTGACAGTGAAAACACACTTATTCAGATTCAAACGGATTTTGTAGAAATGAAATCATTCAAAAATTAATCAAATATGCTTGGGATGATCAATTATCTTTCTAGAATGAGCAATTAAATCATCCAAGTAGGATCCAATAATATGTTTGATATGGTGGAAAGCATATGACATGGCCTGCTGGAAGGTAGCTATAGCACTCCTAAGGCCAAAAGGCATCTTCTTATATGAAAATGTACCCCAAGGGAAAATAGAATTTGTCTTATGTTGATCTTCCATATAAATAGTGATTTGATTATAACCCGAAAATCCATTCATAAAAGAGAAATTGTCATTACCCACACACTCATCGATAATATGATCAATAAATGGTGTGGGGTAATTATCCTTAGGACAATCCTTATTCAATTCCCCAAAGTCGATGCACAAACAGATCATTCCTTGCTCCTTGTCAACAGGGACTAGATTCGAGACCCACTTAGTTAAAGGAAAGAGTATATAAAA
This sequence comes from Pinus taeda, assembly GCA_000404065.3. Lineage (NCBI taxonomy): Eukaryota > Viridiplantae > Streptophyta > Pinopsida > Pinales > Pinaceae > Pinus > Pinus taeda. The sequence continues at coordinate 538 of APFE031285479.1, read as the reverse complement.
CCTGCCTTAAGAAACATTTTAACCTCAACTTTGATAGTTGCTCCTTTCCTAGGGTTTACTGTCGGATATTCTAGCGAATAGGTTTTCCATTTTCATATGTCTTGATCTCATGCTAGACTATAGATGGATTTACCGTAGGAATTTCCTTATAATACAAAGTAAACATGTCTCGAAACTCTTTAAAGAGATCAATATAAATTAGAATTTCTTCTGGGGAACAATAAAATCTAATGAATACCTTATCGATAACATTGGGATTCCTAGATATGTTCACTGGAAGATTTTTTGAAATGACATACATGTTACCTTCAGTCAAAAACTACATTGGAGCTAAAGGATTTAAATCTCCATGAACATTACCAGTAGATGAAGGACTGGACAAGCCTGATTATACTTCTCACAAATCAGGGAGGAAATATGACCAATGATGCAAATCATCCCACAACCTCTCAATACCCATCATTTCTTATAGAATTACTTCTTCAGATGGTAAAATAATGTCTAGGAAATCCATAGCAAAGTTGAATCTAGAGTCCAG
>APFE031285478.1:1575-89408 GCA_000404065.3 Pinus taeda | reverse complement strand
TTTCCAACAATTGGTATCAGAGCCAGTACCTTCACTCAAAGCCTAATAGCTTGAAGGTTGATCTTTAGAACACAAATGACGAATCCAAGGAAGAAAGTCTCTAATCCTCCTAAAGATGTGTCCCCCTCTACCACTAAAATAGAAGACAATCAATTTGAGAAGGCTCCATGGTTCAATGGAAACTTTAATATATGGGAAGCAAGAATGAGGAATTTCTTAAAGACTCAAGGCACCGAAATCTAGAAATCAATGATTGTTGATAGCATGATCGATGGAGAATCCAAGGAGTACACTACAAAAGCAATGAAGGCAATCTTGAATGGGCTACCTCATTCTATAAAGAACAATTTAGAATCAGCAAAGGGTATATGGGACAAACTTCATGACCTTCACCCAAAAGGAGCATTGACCATGACCATCAGTCAAGAAGATGATGGAGATCAAGAAGGAAATCCAGAACCCATCACAGAAGCTAAAAATGAGAATGATGATATCAATGCTAAAGAAGATCTAGAAGATGAAGAGAATGAAAAAGATTTTGTAGAAGATCTCCTCGCTCAACTTATCGCTGCCATGGAAGAGATTATCAATTTGAAAAAGCAAAACGAGGAACTTGAGAAGAAAGAAGTAGCTGGTGAAAAAGACAAAACAAGGAAGAAAGTTGACCTTGTCAAGCTTCAAGTACAAGAAAGGGATGAAGAGCTTGCCAAGCTTAAGAAGGAATTTCATCAACGAAAAAGAAAGTAGCATGAAGAAGTCATATCCATGAAAAATCAATTGGATAAAGCAAAGAAACGAGAAGTTACCTTACCAAGTCAACTTGAACAAAGGCACAAGAGCTTGAACAAACTTGAAGAAGAGATTGGTCAGTACAAGTTAGAGGTCTCCTCTTTCAAATCTCAACTACAAGAAGCAAGAAAGTTAGCACAAGGAGTTGAGAAGACAATGGAAGCATTGGCAATCATAGAAGAACAGGTTGATGAAGCAGAAAAGGAGAGAAACACCATGATATGTCAAAGAAGAAATAAAGTTAGCACAAGGAGCTAAGAAGACAATGGAAGCATTGGCAATCATAGAAGAACGGGTTGATGAAACAGAAAAGGAGAGAAACACCATGATATGTTAACTAAAAGCAAAGGATGAAGAAATTTTCAAATTAAAATCTAACATCAAACTTCTTAAGGTCGAAACATGTAAAGCTACAAGGATCGGGAAGAAATGGAGAGCAATCTAGCAAAGGAAAATGAAGAAATCTTCAAAATGAAGTCAGATATCATCTCCCTTAAAATAGAAGCAAATGAAGCTGCTCATATCAAGGAAGAAACTGAGAAACAACTTGCTAAGAAGAATAATGAGTGTGAAAGATTAGAAGAAGAGATTATCTTCCTTAGGAAAAAGGTTGAAGGGATGAACAAAACCTTGAAGAGCTCTCAAGCCTTGGATGACATGCTCAACCATCAAAGATGTCCATTTGATAAATCAGGTCTCAGGTATGCAGGTGAATCCTCAAACAAGAATGATAATTCTTCAAACAAAAGGGATGTGAAGAAGCCCGAAAGAAATGGTGATGCTCCCAGTTCCAGCAAAGGTAAGGAGAAAAATCAAGGAAACAATGGAAGAAATCCTGCTCCAAGAAGAAATGTAGATAATGTCAAGGATGCTAGAAGCAATGGCTATCATCAAAGGATCTCAAGACAAAAAGACTTTAGAAGTACATCAAGAAGATCTCCATCTCCCAGATACCAAAGTTTATTCTTGTACAAAATTTGGTCACATGGCAAAAGATTGTAAAGCATATCATAAAGATATATATTATGGTCCCCAACCATATCATAAAGATAGATATTATGGTCCCCAACAATCTCCAAGGAACAATTTTGCAAGAAGAAATCATGAATTCTTATTCATGAACAATGTAGAATGCTTCAAGTGTCATAACATTGGTCATATGGTACGTGATTGTAACTTTACTTGGGCTCTTACACAAGCTAGAACCATGCAAAAGAAGAAAGTTGCACAAGTATGGAGAAGGAAGCAAATACAATCTGAAAGTCCCTTGAACTCTCCTGCCCAAAACACATGTTGTTGACTTGACGTTCGACAATCTTAGCATTTGATGGGAAGACTCTACCAAAAGAGATGATATAGTCAAGGGGAGTCTGTGATTCTTGATCATTATTGCATAAACTATTCGTGAAATGGTCCTTATAAAATCCTTATTGATCTATATTAACAATCATTCTTTGATAAAGATCATTTCTCAGGAGTACTCCATTGAAGAACATGATCTTGTAACCATTCTTTGGACTGTTGTTGAAGATGTTTTCTACTTGATCACTAAGTAGAAATTGGAGCAATAGAGAAGGTCATCTAATACTAGAGAAATAGGGTATATAACTATGTTGATGTTACTACAGAAGTTTATGTCTCAACTAAGGGTTTCAATGTGAGAACAGTTAAATTATGGACACAAATAGAGGCAACCTTCAAACAAACAGATACATTTGGGAATGAAGCTTGAAGTAAGAGCAGCTGGCAGCATAAAACAAAACTGAAGCATTTTAAAAAGATGCAAATCAGAAAAAAGAATTTGAAAGTCAGTCACAGTTTGGATATCAAAATCTACTAGTGGAGATAACTTGCAGAGACTTTTACAAGAACTCAAGGTAAAGATGGCTCATTAAAATACTATAGAAAGGAGAATGTTGTGAGAAGCACGGAGATACAAAGGAACTTGGATCTGAAGGAATATAGCAATTTCAGTGGAAATTTTTCTCTTGATCGGACTATGAAGGCCCCTTAATTCTAACTGTGGAGACAACAAAATATGGATTGAAGCATAAAAACTTGGACTTGAACATTTGGTGTGTGTCTATTTGCAATATGTTTAGAAGCATTGAAGTGAAGAATCTCTAAGCATTGTTGAAGCCATAATAAAGTAGTTCTGAGACATGAAGAGGGGATAATGTGCTAGTTGCAGCAATCCTTCTATCCTGAGTAAAAGAAAAGTAGTAGTTCGATAGGGGGAGTCCCTATGCACTCCTTGCCATTTATGTCGAAGGGGGAGGGAAGAAGAATATTGCCATCAATAACAAAGGGGGAGATTGTTAATCTAGGTTGTCATTGATGTCAATATGGAAATATTCTGGATAGTAAACAATGATGTGAAGCCAAGTAGAGCAGATCCATGAAGCAACATGAGTATGTCCATATGGCAATACTGTAGGATACTAAATAATGATATGAAGCCAAGGAGAAGCAAAGCAGATCCATGAAGAAACATGAGAAAGAAGCCAAGGAGCAAAGCCATGAGGAGAAGCTAGAGGAAAGCCAAGCCAACCAAGCCATGAGTATTGCAAAGTATCATAGGAGTTAACAGAGGAGCCATATCAGACCAGAGAAGAGCGGAAAGTCAAGGGAGCTGAGATGATTAGGTTTTGAGTGAGAAGCGAGAGGTTGAGTGTTAGAGGGGGTTTGAGACAGAGGTCAATTTATTGTTGTAATTGAGCCGAGAGGGCAAGACTCATGCCTGTTGTGGACTCTCATTACTCTGTGTATCCGTGTTCAACAGTTAACCGTGTATTTCTTTGTATTCCCACTAAAAAACATAAATCTCAGTGCTTAACACTTTTATTCACAAATCATGATTATCTTGTGATTAAGTGTTAATCTCGTGGTTAAATGATTAAGTGCATTATTTAAGTTATTGATTAATGCACATGGTTATATTCCAAAAAGCGGGTTTGTAATAGTGGCAGTGGTTATCAGGTGGACACTAAGCAATAAGCGGTATTTAGAGGAGCTCCCCCGATTCCATTAACCGAGCGACACGTAGCACTTGGGTGGAGAGAGAAAACCACCTTTTTGGGTGGTTATTTCCCTTGCAAGTGGCTCACCCGAAATGCATGTAGGCTGTTGGATCTGGCACGGGTTGATCAATGGTGAAGGATCAACGGATAGTTTTGGGTTGATCGGGTTAAGTCGAGAGTGTTAGATCTGGGGAGAAGAGATCTATGGCACAACAAGCTTCCGATGGATTATGTTGATCGAACTGAGTGTTGATCGTCGGATCTAATACAAAAGAAATCGATGGTGTGGAACGAGGACCACTATTATAACATGCCCTAATGTTATATCGTGTCCGCTGTGTCGGAAGGTATGTATCACAAGTTATAAAGGGATCGCAGGACTTGTAAAAGGCCTCCAAAAAGTTGTGATTGGATAGTGACGTGGCATGTGGGACCTCTCTGTTGGTATAGCCTCTCTAATGAAATCCTCCGTAAATAATGATTGAGTCTATTGTATAAATATTAAGAAAAAAAGGGCCTCTCTAATATTTTTTAATATGTAACATTTCTTTGTAATTCGGTCTCTCTTCTGAATTTACGTGTCCTATAAGTATTGGAACACTCGAATAGATAGAGGAAGCCATGGACTGGGAAGCCGAAGAATCAAGCGAGCGTAGATGGATGAGTGAGCGCAGAGGAAGCTAAAGCTACCGGAGGAGGGAAGCCAAAAGGTCGAGCGAGCGTTGAGGAAGCTGAAGCTCAAGCGAGCAAGGGGGAAGCCAAAGGTCAGGCATATCAGTATAAGAAAATAGAGAATTGCCTTTATGAGTGGTTGTTGGAGAAGTGGAAGAAAGAAGGAAGCCAACAGTCCAGCAGGATAGAAAGAGGCCGAAGGTCTAGCAAGACAGAAGAAATACGAAGGTCCAACCGGACAGGAGGTAGTTGAAGGACAAGCAACTCTGTTGATCATGTTACCATGTGAAAGACTCAAATTTGTGATGAATTAATCAGGTACATAATTCATTCTAAAGAGAAACTCTATGATATAATAAATAAAGTTTTATCTGACATCGTTTGAAGGGAGCAGTAGCCAACACTTGATTTGAAGCATATGTGATTTTATTTTTGGGAAGTAAGAGAACAGTGAGAAGCAATCACACCTGAAGCATTTGCTGTGAGTGGTAAAACAAAGGTTTGAAATAGAGAGTTGGTTCTCGTGCAAAGCTTAGTACAGCTAATAGTAGACTCACTAAAGCTGTGTGGAGACATTATCATAGATTATGATGTCTATTTGATATCATCATGAGATAACTTTTGCAGGCTCTGTGTGGACAGTATGAAGAGTTGTAAAGACTTCTTCATATGAAGGTTGGTTGCCATTGATGTTGTAGCATGGAGACTATAGTGAAGCTGTAAACAGACAGAATTCAGTAAAGAAGAGTTTTGGGAGGAGAGAATCACTATCAAACATGACTTGACAAGATTGGGTCGAAGCCCTTGGGGTTGGAGCCTCAGAAGTGGAAGGATTGGTGTCCTTGGGGTTGGTTCCTCAGAAGTGGAAAGATTGGTGTCCTTGGAGTTGGTACTCCTATATCCAAGGTTGGTTCCTTGACAGCAGAGGGTTGGAGCCCTTGAGGTTGGTGCCTCAGAATTGGAAGGATTGGTGTCCTCGGAGTTGGTGCTCCTAAGTCCAAGGCTGGTGCCTTCACAAAATAGAGTTGGTGCTCTGGAGGTTGGAGCCTCACAAAAGTCCAAGTTGGTGCTTGGCAACAGATTAGAAACATATATATATATATCTATATATATATATATATAATATATATATATATATATAATATATATATATATAATATAATATATATTATATATATATATATATATATATATATATATAGATATAATATTATATCTATTTTATTTCAAAGATATTATATTAATAAAAACATTTATTCTTGTTGTTCATCTTGTGTTTTGAATATAAATGTTTTAACTGGGAAAATAACAGTTGAAAAGAAATACTGATTCACCCCCCCAGTATTTCCAGCACGTTAGTCACTTTACTTCTGAAGCCAGTAGCAAGTAGCTTTTGAACTACCTATACTCTATCTACAAATGTAATCATCAACACTACAATTACAAAATGAACCAATGAAAGTAAAAAGTCTGATTTGCATATACAATGCACGATAACTCACAAGCTCCATACCATCCTTAGGTTGAAAATTAAATGTACATTCTTTTGGTTGCATTTATAATAAATTATAAAGGTAATTAAAAGGCTTATCATACTTCATGGGAGGTTTACCAACAACCAAGATGGGAAATGACTATTTATTCATGGTAGTTGACAGCTTCAGCAAGATGTGCATTCACAGGCCCTACAAAAAGACCATTAAGGGGCAAGAAGCAGTAGACTAGTTCTTTGAATAAGTATGTGTGCATTTTTGAATACCATGGAGCATTATTTTAGAAAGGGCACAAAATTTTTCAGTGCATTTTGGACTATGCTATGAGACAATATGGGCACAAAGTTGAAGAGGTCTACAACATTCCATCAATAGACAAATGGGAAAATATAAGTAATTAATGAGACTTTGGTATATCTTTTTAGGGGTTATAATAAGAAGCATATAAAGACTTGGTATGAAAATTTGGTCTATATACAACACTCCCACAACAAAGCAGTCTACACTTGAATTAGTAAGTTGTCATTTGAGACTTTTTTGGATATTTGTTACCTTCACCTTTGGATGTAGTATATGGAAAACAAGGAGGAGTGAGGAAGGATCTCATAAAGGATACTTTAGTAGCATACAAATTTGTAAGATCAAGAAAATCCATTTACAAGTACAAGAAGCATTGAAGAAGTCATAAGAAATGTACAAGGCCAAGCATGATCAAAACATGATAGAAAGGTAATTTAGGGTGGGAGATAGAGTATGGTTACAATTGAATAAGGAGAGGCTACACGGTGTTCATAAGAAAACCAAGGCTCTCTAATATGGTCCTTTTGAAATACTAGAAAGGCGGGAGCTATTGCCTACGGACTAAGTGTACCCTTATATGTGTGCATTTACTCAATGGTTAATTTGGAAAATCTTACTCTATGAGCCCTCCATGTTAGATTAGATCGAGGATGAGGCATTACCTTCCAAAGAGGACTTAGCTCAAGATGTTCAAGCAAATTTGATAGAGGATACAATTTTGTAGAATACATCCATAACTACACAATAGGGGTAGCATGACCTTTGGTAGATTACGTTGAAAGGACAACCTCTACACAAGGCTAAATGGTATTCCAAGGAGAAGTTAGAGGAAAAATTTCCTCACCTCATTCAGAAAAGGATTTTGGGGACCAAAATCCTTCCAAAATAGGGATGTATGATCTAGATTGGATCATTATATTGATTTTCATCCATATTGATGCTTTCAGAGTGGAAATATAAAGTAATCGACTTACAAGGCCATTTTTATTGATGGGTTTCGATTTGGAGAATGAAGGTCTGAAACCTTCTTGAGGTAGTTTGAGGCATTAAATGATATTTTCTAGGTTAAGAAAACTCTCACTTCCACCAAACCCTTGGTATTGTTCTACACTCAGATACTTTTCCAATGGTGCAAGAAAGACCTCAAACATATTCTATATGCAAAAGTTGTGCCACCTAGAAGATGGCCTTCATGTTTGTCCACCACAATTTGAGATGATGCCATGTCAACCCCATTTTTTCAAAAAAAAGGGGTTAGCCATGTAAATCTATGAATAAATCTCTAGAAGGTCAAATTTGTAAGTTGAGATTTGAAGGAGTCAAACTTAACCCTTAGTTGGCTATTGGGTTATGTTATAATCATGGCACTAGGAGGAAATGGGGTTAAATTAATTCTTTATTTTATAGTTCCATAATAGAGAAAAACAACTTGGGAGTTAAAGTGACAAAGCATAATAGTTTTTTTTTGTAGCTTCCCATAAGACAAGGTCTCATGTAATTCCATAAATAATATATTCTCCTTTGTACTTGCATTATTTCATTCTAGACAAAATAGAGTAGAATAGCCTCACCTTCCAATTGGGATTTACTATGAAAAGGTTTCCAAAAGCATATCTTGGTGTTCATTGTGATTGGTGCGTGTTTATATTTCATTGTTTTATTTTCTGTATTTTATCTATTGTATGCATAAACAACTAAATATAATAACAAAGAAAAGATGTAAAGGAATTAACCCTTCATAGTATAGATATTGGTTTACTTTAATAGATCAAATGTGATGAATTGTCTTGTAGAGTATCCATGGAAGTTTACAAATCAAAACATGTGAATGAGGGTCTCATTTAAAGATCAAGCCTAATCTTGAAATTGGGAAAAGGCAATAGTTCAAATAGGTGAAGGAGGGTTTGATTTGTAACTGGGGATGAAAGGAAATTTTAAAACAAGTAAGAAAAAAAAAAGTATTAAGCATTCACAAAGTGTTCTAAAGTGCAAAAGGCCAAGAGAATTTTCCATAATTGTGAAGGAATCTTTGAGTATGTAAAATCTATAAGGAAAGGCTTGGTTTCAAATGTAATTAGCGATGTAAGTTCTTTGGGTTCAACAAGATGCTAACATAACACATAAGTGTATAGAATAAAAATATAATAGTCCATGTGACTATATCTCAAGTTGATTTATATGTAGATTTTAGTGCATCTACGTATGCTCCTTTATGGTTGGCTTGGTTTTTTTATATAAATCCCCAAAATACTTCCAATCTTGAGATTATTATTTCTTTTTAAAGGAAGAGAGATGTTTGGAATTTTTATCTAGTTGAGAAAATGAATATTGAATTTGGATTAAATTATAAAAACTATAGATTGAAAAAGAGTCTTGTTGTACCTAAAAATGATAGTGTGTCTTCCAATACCATTTTATGGCATTTAGTTTTTTCCAAATTTTACAATAAATAAAATAGGAGTATGTTGTTATAATTCCCTTTGAACCTCCATAGAAATAGAGCACCATAGACAAGGTTGTGCATATGACAATGATTATCTTCGATGGTGAAGAGAAATTATCCATTTAAAACCTAAAATTTAACATTTACATTCTATATTGAATACCTTTCCATAATTTGTTACACCCATAGGTGTGTTTATTTTGGAATACAGCTTCCAAAATTTTACATTAATTATCAATATTTTTTAGGTGGATGGCAAGGACTTAATTTCCATGGATTATTCTAGAATATTCTTGATAGTGGTGATAAATTAAAGGTTGAAAATTATCTTTAAAGTAGTTATGTTCTTCCTACTCTTTTAATTAAATTGATTAATTTTTAAAAAAAAATGTTATATGTCATGAATATTGTTTTTGGGCATGTGGTATTAGTAAGTCATGATATTATAACAAAGCATATTTATAAATTAAGAATTTCCATTATAAAATTGGGCTAAATTTCCACAATTAATAATCTAATTATATATTTGGTTATATAAATATATATATATTTTAAAAAATGGGGGTGGCTTATCCCAAGAAGAGGCAATTATAATTAGGCCAGTTTGGTAATTTTTTTTACATATACACATCCACTCAATCAACATCATTCTCATATACCAATATAACCATACAGATGATACATAATCGCGCAACAGCAGCAGCGCTATGGGATCGAAAATAGGCGGGAGCCCGAGTAAGCCATCAGGCCGCCGTTGACCATGACTCACGTGCAATATAATTATATATATATAATATTATATAATATTAAAATATATATATATATATAATAAATCTTTTTATAAATATCGTTACAATATAAAAGTTTAATTTAGTTATTTTATTTTTTTAAATTTAATAATGTATGTATTATAAATAAGTATTTTTGATTTTATTGATATTTATCAATCAATTAATTTATATAATTATATTAATTTTAATTAGTTTAAAATATTAAATATCTATTAATTAAAATAAATATATATTTATATATATATATATTAATATTAATTTTTATCTTAACTAAATTGAAATTTTAACCATTCATGAATTTAATCTTCATATATCCGGCTTAACTCTAAATTTATCATAATAATATATAATCCAATTTTTAAAATCCAAACGATTTTTAAATGTACAAATTCATAAAATAATTGCATCTAAAAGATTCGAATTGATTTATATAAATGCATTAAAAAAATCAAATAAACGCATAATAAATCCAAGTCGATTTATTGCTTCTGACAAATCTTTCCTACACTAGTACGACTTTTAAAATAATATTTTTACGTTTATACTCCATACTTTGTTTTAAAGCATATATTAAAAAACACATAATTATTTGAAATCTTTTTATGAATGTACATATATAATGAAAATCAATTTCTTATATTTATATTGTGTTTTAAAATTTTAAAGTTAATATATTTTTGAAAATAAATATTCAGGGTTATTTATAAAATTTAATCATTTTTTTAAATATATTTTTTTTAATTAATTTTGGAAAAATTATTTAATTATTTAAAAAAAATATTACATTACTTTTTCAAATATTTATAAAAATATAAAATTATACAAGATTTATGTATGGAATTTTTTTTTTTTTAAATATAAATTTTATTAATTTTATGCATAAAGTATAAAGGTAGCAACATAAGTAACTAGTGTTCATTAAATATCAAATTCATTTCAAATTTAAAATGAGTTATTTTAGAAACTTTAAATTTTTTATTTATATAATTCTCATTGAAATACATTACAACTCAAAATTGTAAATGAAACTAAAACACATATCAATGTATAAGAGATAAGTTTAAACTAGCAATTGCATTGATAAGTGCAAAGGAACGTTGATAAGAGCGAGGGAATGTGGACGAAAACTATCTCCTTGTGCAACATGTTAGGCTACATCATCAATGTCACCTTATGGGGTGCGCAATGCCACATTGAAGGGAAAGAACTTTCTAACCTCCAGACCTCATGAACCACTCGATTGCATTGCAACCAAAGGGGGTCGTGTCAAGGGAGATGTTTTATTATGTGGAAGGAAGGTGATGACCGATGTGATCTCTATTTGAGTCTTACTTTCTTATTCCTTTGTCATCCATTGTGTCCACTTATTGTTCATAGACTTGGAAACAATTGTAGAAGTCTAAACCACGATCATGGTGAGAGAAATATCATGCTACATAATAGACAATCGGCCTGATATCTACAGTGGGGTTCTATATTTTTGAAACATGACTCAAAATTAAACCCTAAAATCAATTGATTTTAATATTTCACATTTCAGAGAACGGTTGAAATCTTCATGAGTTCAACTAAATGATACAGGAGTTCATGATAGTGCAGACTCTTATGCGTTGAATATAGAGGACAACTCTGAGACTGCAACTTCCTCTTTGTTAAATAATCCCCATGTCTCTAGAGTCCACATTTAGTGACTCAATTCGTATTTGCGTTGGATGTGAAGAAGAGGAACCTCAATGGATTCATTTGGTAGTCAAAATTATGGTGGTTGTCCTCTGTTTCGGTTTGTACATGGCAGCTCACAAATTCACCTCACTATCACATGTGGTTGTCGAGCTAGTTCATTCCATTAATTTACATGCTGAAAGACACCTGTGCTACATTAATCACTTAATAAATTCCTTCCTTCTGCGCTCTTGAATTTACTTACCGCTCTCTTGAATTTATCCTTGATATTCTTCTATTGTCTTGGCGTGTTTGCATTGTTGTGTGTTGACGTCATCGGGCCCCTACAATAATTTGAGATTTTCTTGTGATTGAATCCTGTGAATCACATCCATGGCCTCCACATCTGTTGAGAATGCTCCTGAGGAAGGAGCTATTATCACTGTCTAGGAAGTTATTACAATGAATCCTTAAACAAATGTTGAGGAGCCCAAGGCCGCTAAGAAGGCGAAGGCTCCAAAGGGGTCCAACAAAAAAGAATAGGTGATGATTTTTGGTGTAAAAACAGGGAAAAAGCAATGATGAATTCAGCGGTTGCATTGTCCACATTGATGTTCGGAAGCATATGTCCTTCCACAACTATCTCCATGGAATTGTTGGAACTCCCTTTCACAACAATCTTCATGGAATTGTTGGAACTTGTTGGAACAAGCAGAAGGCGCAAAGGTGTTTGAAGAATGTTGTTGGAATTTATATCTCGGGCACCCGTGTGCCCACGGTTTTACATGTGGAGTAAACAAGACTTATAGTCGAACTCTGTACTGCACGAAGAAGTTTTGCATGTGGAGTAAATGAGACTCTCAGTCAAACCTTATATTGCACAAAGAACCTTGTACTGGACGAAGAGACTAACGACAAGGAAAAAATGGTTTCCACGTGTTGAATTTTGATGGAATGGAAGAAAATGAAAATGGAGCGAGGAAATTGGCTGGAGTGAACAGTGTTTGCCCAACCAACTCCATAAAAGAAACACCTTTAAACATAAATATAAAATTTACTTATTAATATTATCTTTTTATAGTGTAAACAACTATATAAAAATGAAAAATTTTATATTATTTTATTTGTATATTATGTATCGTTGTGAGATATATAAATTTATTATACTATTACACATTTAATTTTTCAATTAATATAATAGTAATAATATTTTTTTTTACGAAATAACAAATTTTGACATCTTAAACAACCACGAGCCTAACTTTGATCATAGGCCTTTACTTATAACTCTCAATTTTGTCATGCATAGAGATCCTATAGAAGATAATTCTTATAGCCAAAAGAAGTTAATCTTTGATAGAAATAAAAAAGATCTCTTTCTAAATGAATTAAAAACTAATTTATTTTCTTTATCTAGTATAGACAACATAGAAGATCTCTATCATAATTTTACTACAACTCTTTCATATTCTATTAACAAGTTCTCAATTGAAGTTTCAAGTAATAAAAGAAATAGCAAAACCAACCCATGGTATGACAAGGATTTAAAAAGTGGTCGTGTTGAGGAGAGCAATTAAGGAAGTTGTTGATGAATCTCTTAAAATTGGCAAGATAAAAATATACAAAGCCCTAACTAAAAGGGAAAAAGGCAGTATATTCATAAAAGACAAGAGAATCTCTTACACCTCTCTAAGGTAGCTCCTAAGAAATTCTGGAGGCAGATTCTAACTAAGAAAACTAAAGATAATAATAAAAATGCTTTACACAACTGGAATTCCTATCTTAAAAAGCTTTATGAATCTCCAAATGTCATGGATAACTTTAAAACCCTGCTCACAACGAAAGAAGTGTTCTCATTAGTAGACATTGATTTTGGGGTTAATCGCTTGGCTAATGGGAAAGCTAAGGACATTGAAGGTTACCAGGCAGAAATCTTAAAAATTGGAGGTCCTATCCTCATCCCCCACATTCACAAGATTTTCAATCAAACGGTCAAGCAAGGGTTCCCTAAACCATGGACTCAAAGCCTCATTATCCCTATTTTTAAAAGTGGGGATACAAATAACCCCTCTAATTATCGGACAATTATGATCAACCCTCTCCTAGCCAAGTTATATGGTATTATTTTGGAAAGGAAGTTGAACATATGGCTTGAAAGTGAAGGTAAGCGGGCTAAAGGCCAAGCGAGTTTTAGAAAGCAGCACTCGACAACAGACCACCTCGTTACGCTTAGGATCATTGTGGAGGAATGTCGCAATGATAAATCCAATCGCTTTTGTTGCTTTGTGGACTTTAGAAAGGCTTTCGATACGGTTCCTAGAAACAACCTTTGGAACATATTAGAAGAGCTAAAGGTTCCTTTTGAGTTGAGAGTTGCCGCTATAAGGTTATACGAGAATGTAATTGCCAAGTTAGAGAGCAATGAGGGGTGGTTGAAAGATATTAAGTGTAATATCGGAGTTAAACAAGGTTGCCCCCTCTCCCCTACCCTATTTGGCATTTACATCAAGCTAGAAGGTTGTTTAGAGGAAGCAGGATGCGCTGGCACGATCTTAGCTGGGATAGTCATCATCCTTCTTCTCTATACTAATGATATTGTTCTACTCGCAAGGTGCCCATTTGATCTTGATAAGCAACTTATACTTCTTAAGGATTTATGCTCTACCATGGCTATGATTGTTAACACTGACAAAACAAAAGTTATGATTATCAAATCCAAGAAGGACACTTATGCTAATTTTATGTATGACAATAGTAACTTGGAGGAAATGTCTTCCTATAAGTACCTAGGAATTGATATTCATCACAAGCTCAAATGGAAGTATAGCATTGAGAAAATGATTAATGGGGGATGGAAAGCTTATTTTGGTCTTGAAAATAATTGTAAAATGACAAACCTCGTAATGTGGGATAGAAAGAAGTTCCTCTTTGAAACTTTAGTCACTCTGGTTATCTTATATGGATGTGAGGTTTGGGTTGTAGCATCTCTAGAGAATCTTGGAGAAAGATTGAGCAAATCTAGAAGCATTTTATAACGCATAACCTCAAAATTAAAAGCAACACACCCTATCCTATTCTCCTCATTGAAGTGGGTCTTTCCCCTATCGAGAGCCTAGCTATGACTAGGCTTCTGTTGTGCAAGCACAAACTCAATAACGTAGGAGACCATAGACTTCCTAAGCTAGCTTTAAATTTTAGCCAAAACCAACTAAGACTCAAATGAGGTTGGTATAAAGGCACCAGGGCTTGGTTAAACCATTGGGAGATCGACAAGAATGTTGCATTACAAAACATTAATAACATTAAAAATATTGTTACTTCTATGTTCAAAGAAAAAATGTGGTGTGAGAAAGATTTAGCAGCTGAAAGAAAATTAAGATATTATAAGGAGGTCATCAACCCCACCCTAGAAGATCAAAAGTATCTCTCTGTTTTAACTAGCTCAAAGAAGAAAATTAATATAGCCAAGATTAGAATGAATTCTCATGAGCTCCATAGTGAAACGGGTTGTTAGGTAGTTCCTAAAACACCATGGATGGAAAGGTTTTGCTATCTCTATGAGAATACAAACATCGAGGATGAAAATCACTTCCCCTTAGAGTGCCCCTCATACAACCACATTAGACCCCAGTCTCAAAATCTTTGTTGCAATACTGACCTTCCTAGCCTTTTACGTTGTCAAAATTACAGTGAGCTGGGGAGGCTTCTCTCCAAGCTTTTTTAGTATAGGAATAAAATCTTAAATCAAACTAAATAATTCGTTTCTTTAGATCCAATAGACCAAAGTTTGGTCTCAATAGACGTTAACCATCATCATCATTATCATCATTAAATATATTTTTGTTAAAATTTTAATATTAATTTAATAAATTACTACTAAAAATAACCATAAACCATCCATATAAATTAAAACTTTAGTTCTAGTTTTATTATAAGTTATAATTTTCAAATTTCAATTTCTTTTCCATTATTTTTCCATTATTAAATAATAAATTGATGGTATAGAAATAAATAAATAATAAGAAATATGCATAAGGTTAAACTATTAAAAATAAAATACTCGATTAAACCATGGAAATTAAAATAATTATTATTATTAAAAAAATTCCACATTAATATAAAATAGACTTTTTCTCTCATCTGACGGCCAAGATTCGCCGATTTTCTCGATGGACGAACTCTCAATAGATCTGTTCGTTGACGAGGCAGTGAAAGCTCAGATGCCAACGTTCAAAATCGCAACTAATCTGAACCGTTACTTCTTCGAAGACTTGTGCACTATTTAGGTAACCGACCCCATTCTTCCTACTTTCCGCTTTTTGTTTGTCACCTCCGGAGGGTTTCTTTGCGCAAATCACAGGTCATAATAGCCCTCTGGCGAAGAAATCTGTGGTTTCTTAGTTCAGAGCACTGATATCAGTGCTCGTCGTTCCGATCATGTCGGTTTGAGCTCAAATTTGAGATCTTTCTGTGCGGATTCGGTCAAAAATGATGGAGGAGGAGAGAAAATCATGTTCTCATGGCCAAGCTTGTTCAGCAAGCCGAGGGATACGATGGTACATTAAATTTTAGGGTTGTTGAGGTTGTCTCTTGGGTTGTGTAGCTCAGTGTGCCGGTTTTTTTAAGAAATAATGTAAATATTACAATAACAACAAAAAAATTATTGGTTCGAATTAATACCATGAAATTTATATGTTATTGGCAGTAAAATAATAATTACGATTATATAAAATTTATATGTTCTTAGTAGTGATATAATAATTACAAAAGCTTAAAGAGTTAGGTTGGTTGGTCAAAATCAGTGCATCGTAATGGGAGGTCACAAGGTCTATTCTCCTCGAAGCCCTTGGGCTTAGGCCCACCTTGCTAGTGGGCTGCTTGGCTAGATTCCCTTTGGGGTTGATCAGGCGGGTCTAGAGTCCCTTCGGGGTCGATCAACACAGAGTTTTCTGTGGACGCGCCACCCGGTCCATTCTTTCCGAAGCCCTTGGGCTTAGGCCAACCTTGCTAGTGGGCCGCAGGGCTAGATTCCCTTCAGGGTCGGTCAGGCGGGGTTAGATTCCCTTCAGGTTTGAGGGGCTAGATTCCCTTCGGGGTCGATCAACACAGAGTTTTATGTGGACGCGCCACCCGGTCCATTCTTCCTGAAGCCCTTGGGCTTAGGCCCACCTTGCTAGTGGGTGCCACCCGGTCCATTCTTCCCGAAGCCCTTGGGCTTAGGCCCACCTTGCTAGTGGGCCGCAGGGCTAGATTCCCTTCAAGGTCGGTCAGGCGGGGTTAGATTCCCTTCAGAGTTGATTAGCCCAAATTTTTCTGTGGACACGCCACCTGTTGACCAGCAGTTGATGAACCACCATGCAAAAAAAAAACATAACTATAATTTCTTAACAACAAAATATTTCTATCACAAACAAAAAAATCATCTAAATTACTATTCACAAATATACATTAACTTATTAACTTATTATTATTATTCAAAAAATACACACCTTTAAACAGTGTTCTTACATTAACTTATTAACTTCTTATTATTATTCAAAAAAAAATTACACACCTATAAAATAACTCACCAATATTCTTTCACTTTTACAAAATGCCTTGGTTATTTCTTTAAATCCCAAAGAGCTTGGTATTCTTCGCTTTTGCAAAATACATGTTAACCATTATCTATCTCTTCAAATCCAAAAGAAAAATACATACTCTTCACCCTACACACTTTTTCGTTTTTATTTACTTTTACAAAGTTATGATAAAAATTGATGCCATACCAAGGCGAGGGATGCTGCTGAGTGTCAGTTTTAGACTTCGAAGCCTATAATTTTTCCTATGGAATTTTCCTCAGAAGAAAAAACTAACTAGCATATTTATATGTATTATAAAAGAACTAACCAGAATATGTATCATAAACGAAAACCAATTACATATATTTTTATAGATAGGAAGAAAGAAACTAAATAGTGTATGTATTATAAAAGGAAACCAATTACATATATTTTTATACATAATTTTGGATAAGTTAGTCAATTGATATTATAAATAAAATTCTAAAATAAAGTTAAGTTAGTCAATTGATATTATAAATAAAATTCTAAATTAAAGTTATCAGAGAGTCTGGAAAGCTTCATACATTTCAAAAATATAGAAACTGCTGTCTAATATGTCCACAGAAAAACTTCAAGACAAAATAAAAAGAAATAGCTGTGATATACAGAAAAACATGAAGCCAAAATATTGGATGGAATTAAGTGAGCAAAGAGCTGGAATATGTCAAATTATTCTAGATAGATTTTGTGCATCTAGTGATAGGTTTTGTTCATTGGCGTCTTGATGTTATGTAGTTATATACATTAATTAAAATTAAAATTAAAATTATTATATTTAAATAAAATATATTTAAATTTTGTTTTAATATTGAATCATACTCATTGGTTCGAAATAGACAATAGATTTGATGTGATTATTACCAAAATTCTTGATAATATATATTTAATTAATAATTTATAATTTAATTATTGTAAATTTAGTTGTATTTATAAAGGTGTTAGTTAATGCTAATATTAATATTTAATTAAACAATTATAATTTAATTATTGTAATTTAATTGTTTTAAAAGTGTAGTAATTGCTAAAATTTTAAAGTTTTTTTAAGGTAAAATTTGAAAATATATATATTTTATTATTATTCACATAAATTTTAAATGGGAAATATATAAATTTAAGACCCTAGAAACCCATCTTACATTAAAATTATAAAGAGTTAATAATTTAAACTTTGTAATTAGTTAATAATTTAAACTTTGTAATTGCAAAATATCTTTGCCAAAAAACCTTCCAAAACATATATCAAATATACTAGTACTTTTATAACGAGGGACTTCTTCTCTGAACACTAAAGGAGTAAGGATTACGTTAAACCAAACAGTGCCGAGACAATCCAATTCAACCCTGAGAAGTCCTTAAGGTTATTTCTGGCCGCATGAAAATTATGACAATATGTAACTTACGTTAAATTTTGGAACTTCCAGGAATGCTTTGGAAAAAAAAAAAATCACAATTTCAAAATATAATAACAAATTTCTTTGGAAAAAAGTAATTAGAAATTTCAAAATTTCAAAACATGGGATGAAATTACGTATGCAAAGAGCTGTCAAATTGATCCTGTCCAATTTGTAGAGAAAGATAGATCCTATTCCCGTTTTGTTCATTGGAGTATTCGATGTCATGCCGTGCCGTAGATTAAGACAAATTTAGAACCATCATAACTATACATATTTTGGAATGACAAGGGATTTTTCTGAAAACTAAAGGAGTAAGGATTACGTTAAGCCAAACAGTGCCCACTGCCCAGACAATTCAAGTCAACCCTGAGGAGGCCTTCAGCTTATTTCTGACGGCATAAAAATCATAACCATACGTAACTTACGTTGCATTTCGGAACTTCTGAAAGCTGGAGGAGTAAGAATTACGTTAAACCAAACAGTGCCGAAACAGTCCAGTCAACCCTGAGAAGGGCTGCATAAAACTTATAACTACAAGTAACTTACGTTGCATTTTGGAAGTACAAGGGATCTTTTTTTGTAAAAACTAAAGAGTACGAATTACGTTAAACCAAACAGTACTGAAACAACCCAAGTCAACCTGAGAAGACGTTGCCTTGCATAAACATTAAATAGTTTCATGCTGTCATACATGCATTAGAAAAGGGATGCATACGGATGATAATATTACATAAATGAACTGAACTACTCTCACATTAATTGAATGGACCGTGAATCCGTTTGGCTCTGATAATGATAGGATTGCTCATATACAAATTGCACATCGGTGATATACGAAATCACAGCGTCAGCCTCAACACCAATATACAAATTGCACATCGGTGATATACGAAATAACAGCGTCAGCCTCAACACCAATTTTCTCAGCAGGGGTTTTCACAAAAGCTTGCTACAGTGTCTGTTACAGTGCCCCGCGCTCCGGGCTATCTTGCTGTCGCTTTCTCTGCTATCTTGGCCTTGCTAAGTTTCTTAGATTGTCTTTGTGAACCAACTCCTGCTGAACTTAGTGGTGAACTCAGTGTGAACCTACTCAAATTTTTCAGGCTCTGCGACCTCAACAAACTGCTACCTTGCCTAACAACGATCTGGCCTCCCTTCGATTTTTTGGCGAACTCCTCATGAACTTCCTATGATCTTCGAATGAAGATTGCAAGACAACTACTACCACAGCAAACAATAAAAATGCGCAGAAGCATTAAAATGCAGAATGGTGTACTCATATTATTTCAGAAACAAAGATAGATTACAGACTGAAGATTACATAGAAAAATCTTTATCAAAGATTGACTATCGTTGCATTTATTGGACTTTATGCTCTTCGCAAGGAAGAAGCAATACCATAGGCTATCTGGCAACTGATAGGCTCTGCCTCAGATCATATAGACAAAACTCTTATACATACTTGACTGACAGCTACTAGATCTGGCCACCTTAGGTTCTTACCAGTGTCGAGCACGCTGGCTTCTCAGAATTCTAAGACTCTAAAAACTCTAAAACACTCCAACTCCGAATGCCAAATGAATGAGCCTTACCCTCATTTTATAGGAAATGAGAGGGGACAAGCATTCCTGTAGCTCATCGGACAGTCAAATGGAATCCTTGCTTTCGGGTAACACCGAGGTGACATCCGCACAAAGATTCCAATCCGGAAAAATAAATCCTACAGATAATACACTGTTTTATACTATTTACAAGGTGGATGCCTTTGATAAAAGCCCATGAGAAATTATTGTCGAATATTTAAAGCAAAGCCCACAAGAAACACTGGCCACAATTAAGTCCTTGTGACTCGACAACATAATTACACTATGGATGCTTTTACGAATAAGCCCATGAGAACCGTCAAAATACTTTGATTTATGGGAATTTGTCCCTTTTATATATCAATTCGTCCCAGGTTTTAGTAAAGATTTGCATGACAATCATGGGTTTTCCTAGCGCTATTTGATGTTTGATCCTAGTTAGAATTAACCATTCATAGTGACCTTTCATATATTCTTTTAAGGAATTGTTTATATCATGGAATGGTGTCCATTCATCGTACATTTGTTTAACAGTTTTATATGGAGTATGAAAGCATTCTCCGATGTTGTGCTCAAAGCATATGTCACAACGCTGCCTACAAAAGTTTTCATGATAAATTGGGTCCATGGCAGTTCGATTGACCCCATAATCAATCCACCACTGTTGAAACCAATCAGCTTGCTGGTTTCTCTGCAATGATGCAATTGTACTAAACTTGAGTTTAGTATAATGCGTTTCTTCTTTGTCGTCTACATTGAGAAAGTCCCACCATAGCTTTTTATATCCTGCAAAATCATAAACAGTGTCAGGAAAAAGAATCTTTGGGTCTCCTTTAGGCCATGTGGCTACACTATGAGTTCGCCAGGTCCATGATAAATTTCTGGTACGATGTATGCAGAAATATTTCTCATATATTCCACTACGGGCTCCTTCGTGGTACCAGATGTCAGATATATCATGGAAATCTTGCTGTAAAGCTACTTCTGCATATTTGGCTTCTCTTTTTGCATGTTCATATATTTTATCATGTATCCATTTGCTGCCTTTTGGATACACTTTCTTTTCTGGTATAAGATGATGTATATTTGTATGTGGTTGTACACTAGCATCAAGTACTTTTGTATTCATTAGTTGCCAAGTGGGTTTCCAATTTTTCTTGTATTCTTCCTAGTCTTGGTTATCAGGAATAGTCTGAAGGACTTCATGCTTTTGTCACTGGACCCACTCTGTGACAATAATCATAATATGATCCTGTGGTTGGACGTATTCCCCACTGAGAAAGTCTAGAACACTGTTATGTTCTCCCTTTATATGTTCAACCTGAAAATCAAAATTAGCAAAGAGTGTTTGCCATCTGGCAAACTTTGCCTCTCCGAGCTTTTTGATGTCCTTTGTTAAAACTTTATGAAGTGCGGAAGCATCAGTTCTTAATAAGAACTGTTTATTTATTAAGTAGACATCAAATTTGCTGATGCAATTCCATGTAGCCTTGACTTCTTTCTCTATTGTGAAATAGTTCTTCTTAGCGGAATTCTAAGTCCTAGATTCATACTGAACAACTCGTTCAGAGTCACCAATTTTTTGCTTTAAAATTCCTCCCCATCCAATATTACTTGCACCTGTTTCCACAATTTTGAAGGCATTATCATTAGCAACATATAATATGGGAAGAGTTTTTACCTTGGCCTTAATATTTTGGACAACTTTGGTATGAGTTTCTCTCCATTCTGGAGGATTCTTCTTGATCCTTTTATTCAACACGCTCCTCTCACAGGGAAAATCTTGATAAAAATGGCTAACATAATTCAAAAATCCCAAGAATCTTTGTAGTTGATTCTTATCTGTGATAATATCAGGGATTTAGTCAGCAAATTCCAGTGCATGTTTCTGTAGAGCTATTTGGCCATTTGAAATGGTATGGCCAAGAAACTTGATAGTAGTCTGAAAGACTTCAATCTTCTTCTTGCTTAAAACAAGACCATTATGTTTTACCAATTGCTTAAATGTGTGAACATGTTTAAAATGATCTTGGATGTTCTTTGAAAAGATTAAAACATCATCAATATAAACTATGAGCCAATCAAAGTATGTCTTGAATATCTTGTCCATCACCTTTTGGAACTTTGAGGGTGCATTCTTCAAACCAAAAGGCATGACATTCCATTCGTAATGTCCTGCTGGAATACTGAAAGCAGTCTTGAACTTGTCTTTCTCTGTAATAGCAACTTGTCAGAAACCTGCTTTTAAGTCAAACTTAGAGAAACTCTTAGCTCCAGCGATCCTGCTGATTAAATCTCCTTTATGCGGAAAGCATTCTCCGATGTTGTGCTCAAAGCATATGTCACAATGTTGCCTGCAAAAGCTTTCATGATAAATTGGGTCCATGGCAGTTCGATTGACCCCATAATTAATCCACCACTGTTGAAACCAATCAGCTTGCTGGTTTCTCTGCAATGATGCAATTGTAATAAACTTGAGTTTAGTATAATGTGTTTCTTCTTTGTCGTCTACATTGAGAAAGTCCCACCATAGCTTTTTGTATCTTGCAAAATCATAAATAGTGTCAGGAAAAATAATCTTTGGGTCTCCTTTAGGCCATGTGTTTGCGTCAAGTTCCAGTAGAGTCCTTAACCAAGCTGAACTTGAGTATGAGGAACCTTAGCCCTCTGCTCGCTAGTAGTTACCTGCAATTTCTGCATCAGAAGT
Organism: Pinus taeda; assembly: GCA_000404065.3. Taxonomy (NCBI): domain Eukaryota; kingdom Viridiplantae; phylum Streptophyta; class Pinopsida; order Pinales; family Pinaceae; genus Pinus; species Pinus taeda. The sequence goes on along the minus strand of APFE031285478.1, from coordinate 66,951 downwards.
ATATAGTGATTTGTCTATGTTTCACCTGAAAGCTATTATTAGGATAAGTATTAAAGAGTCTACTAGCCACATCCAAGAAAATGCTGATAATATTCAGAACATTCCTCTATTGGATCCCAAAGCATTGCAAGCCGAGGCTAAAAGATTAAATACCCAATATCTTCATCTGGGATGTATTAGAATTGGAATACACCCTTTAATCCATCAAGGGTTGAATACTTTTGTGCTGGCCACTGTTAGAGATCTAACCCACAACAAGTATATTGATTCCTTAATTGGAGGCATTGTTGCTCCTTTGTCACATGGCCCTGTCCAGTTTGACTGTTATCCAAATTTCTCTGTCTATGTCTATGATGAGACTATCAAAGATATCTTACAATTGTAAATTCAAGCCTTAGGGTTTGATATGAGAGACAAAAGACATAATATTGCGATACAGTTCAAAGGATGTTTTAGACATACTAATACTTTATGGCTAGCCATAAAACATACTCCGAGCCGAAAATCAAAGTCTAGTGTTATCATCCTTACAGATCCAAAGAATCAAAAAATAGAACACCAGACTATTATGTGGGAAGACCTCAATTTCCCTAAACATTGGATAGTGGCAAATCCAAAGCCTCATATTCCAAAAAGAATAACCTCTGCTGCTATAAAAGAAAATCAGTCTTCGGCAATCTTGTCATTTCCTAAAAGATCAACCATTGATTACAGAGGTATATAAAAGGCTTGTAAAAGCTCCAAGTACTATAGAGATCCTTCCATTGTTGATACTGCATGTTCCACTTCCACTTCTTGTAAACATATTTCATTATTTGAATTTGCCCAGATAATTAACTTCCATTCCCTAGAAGTTACGTGTCCAGAATTTCAAACTGCTGTAAATCTGAGTACGCTTGTTGAATCAGTCATTCATATTAATCACCATCCCAGAACTGGTGAAGCACCTCCCTCTACTTCTATTAATCCATGCCCCAATCCTACATGTGTTGATATTCTTTTCCCATATGAGTCAGATTTTGACCATGTCCTTATGATGCATGAGATAATAACTCTTGAAGGAGAAGACCCTAGACTAACAGAAATGATGAGTCTAATGAGACTTGTTAAACCAAAATATGGCTTGGGATATCTAGAGCGAGCAAAAGGTGTTATTCCAGCATGTAGATTTGGTCCTATTCCAGCTGACTGCAAGAAACCTGCAGTCATGGAAATGCATAAATTCTTCACTTTAATATCTGGATGTCTAAAATCAAAAGTGTTTGCCAAATGGATGAAAGCTATGATAAACTGGGATTTGTTTACAAATCCAAAAGCATAAGAGTTTGATAGAAATCATACTCCTGAGCAAAAGAAAGATTTGGCTGAAGATTGGAAACATTACATGGAGAGCAATAACTCATGGATTTCTTTTTACAAATGGAAAAATAATGTTTCCCATATGCATGTATTAACTGGTTCATCCTCATCTGTCAAACATGCATGGACTGCTCTAGATGGTGGCAGAATAGAAACCCCATAAACTTTCCCTCCATACAAAGCCATTATCATTGGGGAAAACCAAAACACAGCCAAAGCCATTCCTTTAGTGCAAAAGGATGATAATGTTTTAGGCATTGATGGGAGAATCCAGAAGGAAAGTGAACAACTTCACTGGACCAATACAGCTATTAAAGGTCTGGAAATAAATGTTGCAAAAATAGCAGAGATCAAAGAACAGTTTGATATTGTTCAAGTGTCAATAAATGAGGTGAATAGAAGCCTTAATGATGTACAATATGCTTCTTCTGTAGTTTGTTCATGTGCTCAAGAATATTTATCTAAGATAGAAGGAGTAGAAGAAAAATTAGTAGATCATCTTGATACTACTAAAACTCTTATATCTGGTCTAACTGACAAAGTTGAAAGAATCAGTATATCAAAAACATAGAAACTAGTTCCTACTTCTTTTTTGTATAAAAGAAATATAAAGATTCAGGATCCTGTCAAGCCAGTAAATAGGTTCCCAACATTATTTCCAAAAGAAGTAGCCACATTATCAGAATTAGAGGCTACATAAAAGATTACAATTGCTTCCTTGTTTAAGGAAGAAAAAGAAGAAAAAGAGAAAGAGTCTGATTCTTAGGCTTTTCCTATATATGAACCTCTTGAGAGTAGGTTCAATACATATCCTACACCTGATATAGCAGGAAAAGGAAAACTCCCAGAAACACATACCTTCTTCCTAGACTCACATAGAGAATGGAATATTGACAATCTGAGTGTGGGCCAGATCCGACAGATGATTGATATAATGTATACAGAATACAAGCTCATGTGTTTGAGGGGAAAAAGTGAAATTGAATCATGCAAAACTATTATCCAATGCTTTACAGGAACTTTACTCAGGTGGTGGGAGACAGAATCATCTCTGAAGCTGATAGCAACAATGGAAGCATAAGTGCTCAAAGATGAAAATGGAGATGTAATACACAATCCTGATGGCTCAACCATCAATAATATGACAGGTGCTTTGACATCTATGATCTTAGAACATTGGTGTGGCAGGGAAACTGTAATTTCTGATAAGAATGAGGTCATTCTTATGAATTTAAAATGTGACAAAATGTATCAATATGAAGATTTCCATAGAGATTGGATGCAGGGGATATATGAAGTAAAGGATTCAAAGAATCTACTGTGGAAACAATTTTATCTTGCAGCTTTTCCATCTAGGTTCGTGGACTATATCAAAATGCAAGAAATCTTCCAATTACCATTTGAATCTTACACATGGGGTGAAATCTATGCACACATTACAAAGACCCTGGTAAGTCTCTGTACAAGTACCAAAGTTAACAAATCTTTGGAAAAAATTTCAAACTTCCCAGATCATAAGTCCATCTGCAGCAAATACGGACTTACAATTGATGACCCCCTGGTTAAAGGGAGGAAAGCAAAGAAACGGGCCAAGAAAGAATACAAGCAGAAATTCAAAAACTATAAAGATCGTAAGAAGTATTCTCAGCGATCTAAAGGCCGATCCTCCAAAGTTAGAAAAGGTTATTATAGGTATGAGCCTATAACACATTATTATAAACCTTCTGACATTCATCTCCACACTTCAAAGCAGGAGAAATGGAATAAAATCACCTGTTGGTTATGTGGAAAGACTACACATACATCATCAAGGTGTCCAAAAGGGGAAGAATCCAAACTGAATCGAGGAAATAAATCCCAAGCTGTTGTCCAAAGAGGAAAACAAGTCAAGCAAGAAGGAAAAATTAAATGCATGAAATGTGGCTCGCATTCTCATACAACAGAACAATGCCAAAATATGGTCATCAGAGAACAACTGCAGCAACACCAATTTGAAGAATCATCTTTTGATTATTTTGATTCATCATCTCAGGATGAGTTACAGGCACATATACAAGGAAGTTCAGATTTATAAAGTACATCTTGTTCCTGTGGCAAATCTGAAGAATGCGCCTGTCAAATGCATTATGATTCTGATTCAAAATCATATATTGATTTAAGTTCTGAGGAAACCTTCTCCAAACCCTAGAAAGAAAAAATTCTAATGGCTGCAACTAAAGAAGATGAGATAAAAATATTATCTCAAATCAGAGCGATTGAAGATGGTGATATGAAGACCAGGTTGACTGAAGCATTCATGGATCAACTCTGATCCAACTCTTCTAGAAACTCAGGTAAGAAGCCATTGTTTATTGATGCTTCATTTGAAAGAAACACTAGATCTTTTCAAAGACACCAAGAGAAACCTGATAAGGTGCATTCCCTCACCTTAGGGGAAGTGAGTAGAGAAATTTACAATATTAAATTAGAAATCTCTGCTCTAAAGACTCAACTTTCTGAAATTAAAAAGGGAAAAAGAGTTACAGAAGGAGAAGGATCCCATTGGGATACTACATAACATTCCACAAACTCAAATGTTGAAATCATTGAAGGGAAGAGGGATCCAATATATGGAATCCAAGAAATGAGGCTGCTAGCTATCTCTTACCAGCAACATCATGTCAAAATAAACATTTGTATTAAAGGAGATATGTTTGAACTCACAACACTCCTTGATTCGGGAGCTGATGTGAATATTCTAAACAAAAAAGTCATTCCAGCAAAATACTGGATTTCTATAGAAATAAAGGTAGTAGGCTTGGGCAAGAAGATGCTCAATTATGAAGTTCAAAAATCTTCTATTTGTTTTGAGCACGATTGCATTAATCTGATGTTTGCAGTTGCATATATTTTAATAGACTGTATCCTAGGAAATATATTCGTAGCAGCTGTTGAACCCCATGGGTCAACAAGATTAAAAGGTAATAAAGCTGGATATTTCATATCTGTTCCTACCTTTGCAGGAACAACAAAAAGGGTCGAGTTTCCATATATCTCGAATCCCAGAATTTCTACCATGATGCAAACTGTCCAAAATTTGGACAAAGTAGAAGCCAGATTAACAGACCTTAAGGATTTGAAAAGAAGACTAAAGGTAGAAGGCCAATTGAAGAATCTTCAATTCAAAAGAAAAATTGAGGAATTAAAGCAGCAGATTGAAGACGAATGCTGTTCTGAAGAGCCAAATACATTTTGGCACAGAAAGCAGCATACAGTGGAGCTTCCCTATAAAGAAGGCTACACAGGAAAGCCTTGCAAAAGCAGAGCCATCCCCATAAATCAAAAATACAGAAAGCTTTGTGAACAAGAAATCAAGCAACTTTTAGAAAGAAAGCTTATCAGAGAATCCAACAGTCCCTGGAATTATTATGGGTTCTATGTCAATAATAGAGCCGAACAAATCAGAGGAATACCCAGATTGGTAATAAACTTCAAACCTCTGAACTCTGTCCTTGCTGATGATACTTATCCCATTCCGCATAAATGAGATTTAATCAGCAGGATTGCTGGAGCTAAGATTTTCTCTAAGTTTGACTTCAAAGTAGGTTTCTGGCAAGTTGCTATTACAGAGAAAGACAATTTCAAAACTGCTTTCAGTATTCTAGCAGGACATTATGAATGGAATGTCATGCCTTTTGGTTTGGAGAATGCACCCTCAAAGTTCCAAAAGGTGATGGACAAGATATTCAAGCCATACTTTGATTGGCTCATAGTTTATATTGATGATGTTTTAATCTTTTCAAAGAACATCCAAGATAATTTTAAAACATGTTCACACATTTAAGCAATTGGTAAAGCATAATGGTCTTGTTTTAAGCAAGAAGAAGATAGAAGTCTTTTAGACTACTATCAAGTTTCTTGGCCATACCATTTCAAATGGCCAAATAGATCTACAGAAACATGCACTGGAATTTGCTAACCGATTCCCTGATATTATCACAGATAAGAATCAACTGCAAAGATTCTTGGGATGTTTGAATTATGTTAGCAATTTTTATCAAGAGTGTGCCAGTGATAGGAGCGTGTTGAATAAAAGGCTCAAGAAGAATCCTCCAGAATGGAGAGAAGCTCATACCAAAGCTGTCCAAAATATTAAGGCCAAGGTAAAAACTCTTCCCATATTATATGTTGCTAATGATAATGCCCTTCAAAATTGTGGAAACAGATGCAAGTAATATTGGATGGGGAGGAATTTTAAAGCAAAAAATTGGTGACTCTGAACAAATTGTTCAGTGTGCATCTGGGACTTGGAATTCGGCTTAGTAGAACTATTCCACAATAAAGAAAGAAGTCAAGGCTGCATGGAATTGCATCAGCAAATTTGATGTCTACTTAATAAATAAACAGTTCTTATTAAGAACTGATGCTTCCGCACTTCATAAAGTTTTAACAAAGGACATCAAAAAGCCCGAAGAGGCAAAGTTTGCTAGATGGCAAGCACTCTTTGCTAATTTTGATTTTCAGGTTGAACATATAAAGGGAGAACAAAAAATTCTTCCAGACTTTCTCAGTCGAGAATACGTCCAGCCACAGGATCATATTATGATTATTGTCACAGAGTGGGACCAGTCACAAAAGCAAGAAGCCCTTTAGACTATTCCTGACAACCAAGACTGGGAAGAATACAAGAAAAATTGGAAACCCACTTGGCAACTAAGGAATACAAAAGTACTTGATGCTAATCTACAACCACATACATATATACAACATATTGTACCAGAAAGGAAAGTGTATCCAAAAGGCAGCAAATGGATACATGATAAAATATATGAACATGCAAAAAGAGAACCCAGATATGCAGAAGTAGCTTTACAACAAGATTTCCTTGATATATCCAGCATTTGGTACCACGGAGGAGCCCATAGTGGAATATATGAGAAATATCTCTGCATACATCATACCAGAAATTTATCATGGACCTGGCGAACTCATAGTGTAGCCACATGGCCTAAAGGAGACCCAAAGATTATTTTTCCTGACACTGTTTATGATTTTGCAGGATACAAAAAGCTATGTTGGGACTTCCTCAATGTAGGCTATGTTGGGACTTTCTCAATGTAGACGACAAAGAAGAAACGCATTATACTAAACTCAAGTTTAGTACAATTGCATCATTGCAGAGAAACCAAGAAGCTGATTGGTTTCAACAGTGGTGGATTGATTATGGGGTCAATCAAATTTCCATGGACCCAATTTATCATGAAAGCTTTTGTAGGCAGCATTGTGACATATTCTTTGAGCACAACATTGGAGAATGCTTTCATACTCCATATAAAACTGTTAAAGAAATGTACGATGAATGGACACCATTCCATGATATAAACAATTCCTTAAAAGAATATATGAAAGGTCATTATGAATGGTTAATTCTAACTATGATCAAACATCAAATAGTGCTAGGAAAACCCATGATTGTCAGGCGAATCTTTACTAAAGCCTGGGACGAATTGATGTATAAAAGGGATAGATTCCCAGAAATCAAAGTATTATGACGGTTCTCATGGGCTTATCCGTAAAAGCATCCATAGTGTAATTATGTTGTCGAGTCACAAGGACTTAATTGTGGCCAGATTTTCTCGTGGGCTTTGTTGTACAAAAAGCATCCACACTGTAAATATCCGACAATAATTACTCATGGGCTTTTATCAAAAGCATCCACCTTGTAAACAATATAAAACAACATATTATCCGTAGGATTTATTTTTCTGGACAGGAAGCTTTGTGCGGATGTCACCTCATTATTACCCGAAAGCAAGGATTCCATCCGACTGTCCAATAAGCTACATGAATGTTTGTCCCCTCTCATTTCCTATAAAATGAGGGTAAGGCTCATTCATTTGGCATTCGGAGTTGGAGTGTTTTAGAGTTTTTAGAGAGTCTTAGAGATCTGAGAAGCTTTTGTATTAGTGTGCTCGACACTCGTAAGAACCTAAAGTGGCTAGATATATTAGCAGTCAGTCAAGTATGTATAAGGGTTGTGTCTGTATGATCTGAGACAGAGCCTATCAGTTGCCAGGTAGCCTTTAGTATTTCTTCTTCCTTGCGAAGAACATAAAGTTCGATAAATGCAACGATAGTCAATCTCTAATAAAGATTTCTCTCTATAATCTTCAGTCTGTAATCCATCTTTGTTTCTGAAATAATATGAGTACACCATTCCGCATTTGAATACCTTTGCGCATTTTTATTGTCTACTGTGGTACTAGTTGTCTTGCAATCTTCATATGAAGTTCACAGGAAATTCATCAGGAGTTCGCCCAAAAATTGAAGGGAGGCCAAACCGTTGTTAGGTGAGATAGCCATTTGTTGAGGTCGCGGAGTTTGAAAGATTTGAGTAGGTTCACACTGAGTTCACCACTGGTTCACCAGGAGTTGGTTCGCAAAGACAATCGAAGAGATGCAGCAAGGCCAAGACAGCAGAGAAAGCGACAAGAGGATAGCGCACAGAGTGCGCAATACTGTAGCAGACACTGTAGCAAGCTTTTGTGAAAGCCCCTGCTGAGAAAATTGGTATCAGAGCCAGTAACGTCTGGCTCATAAGGTCAGTGTTCTAAATCAAAAACTCATGTTAAAGATGGATCCATTCAGGAAATCTGTTTCCTACAGAGAATTAGAATATAGAGAGTTATGTGTAGAAGAAAATCCTCTTAGAGATATGTTTGTGTCAAGTTCCAGTAGAGTCCTTAACCAACCTGAACTTGAGTAAGAAGAACCTCAGCCCTCTGCTCGTTAGCAGTTACCTGCAATTTCTGCATCAGAGGTATATAGTGATTTGTCTATGTTTCACTTGAAAGTTGTTACTAGGATAAGTATTAAAGAGTCTACTAGCCAGATCCAAGAAAATGCTGATAATATTCAGACCATTACTCTATTGGATCCCAAAGCATTACAAGCTGAGGCTAAAAGTTTAAATACCAAATATCTTCTTCTGGGATGTATTAGAATTGGAATCCACCCTTTAATCCATCAAGGGTTGAATACTTTTATGTTGGCCACTATTAGAGATCTAACCCACAACAAGTATACTGATTCCTTAATTGGAGGCATTGTTGCTCCTTTGTCGCATGGCCCTGTCCAATTTGACTGTTATCCAAATTTTTCTGTTTATGTCTATGATGAGACTATCAAAGATATCTTACAGTTGTAAATTCAAACCTTAGGGTTTGATATGAGAGACAAAAGACATAATATTGCGATACAGTTCAAAGGATGTTTTAGACATACTAATACTTTATGGCCAGCCATAAATCATACTCCCAGCCGAAAATCAAATTCTAGTGTTGTCATCCTTACAGATCCGAAGAATCAAAAAATAGAACACCAGACTATTATGTAGGAAGACCTCAATTTCCCTGAACATTGGATAGTGGCAAATCCAAAGCCTCATATTCCAAAAAGAATAACCTCTGCCGATATAAAAGAAAATCAGCCTTCAACAATCTTGTCATTTCCTAGAAGATCAATCATTGATTGTAGAGGTATACAAAAGGCTTGTAAAAGCTCCAAGTACTATAGAGATCCTTCCATTATTGATAACGCATGTTCCACTTCCACTTCTTGTAAACATATTTCATTATTTGAATTTGCCCAGATAGTTAACTTCCATTCCCTAGAAGTTAGGTGTTGCCTCAAATAGTTTGGTTATGAAATCTACAGATTTTCATGTAACTCTCACGCAATCCTGTAACCATTGTTACAAAATCATGGTTACAAAATCGTTATATTAGTTATTGCACTACGTGTCTCATGTTTCCTATTCAACAATGGATGGTTACAAGCATGGATCTTGAGTTGTTGGGTAGTTTGTTTATCCCTTTTTGCTTTCCAAAAAATTCATCCACAGTTAAGTTATCTAAATCTCAAGCTTTCTTTTTAGATTCAAAGATACACAATGTCTATTGTAGATTCTATAAATATTCCAGAATATAATCTTTAATTGATCAAACAATTAACACTTTCCATAACCATCAAATTCTGGAATATTTTCAAAATATATAAATATTGATTACCCAACATTTAATTAGCCATTGAACCATAGGTTTATTTGGAAGTAGTTGTTCTCATGATACCCAAGATAAACTTGATGTGAACAATTTATTTAAAATCTCTCTAATATATTTTAGACATGAACCAATGGAAACATAAGCCTAAGTCCAATGAAATGAAAAAACACATATTTTCATTTTCATTCTATGTAACTTTACCTTGTTTACTCTGTCACCTTATATAATCATTGCTGAAGGCCTGTGGCCACGATCATCCTAACATTTTGTAACCTAATTCAACCACCACATAGTCATTCCAAATATTTCATATTACTTCTAACCATCACTTCAATTCAAACTATTTCCCTATTCCCCTAGAGTTTGGCTCATAATGGGAGTTGTAGAGAGGCAAAGCCCTCAACATTGACCCACTAAAAAACAAGGGGAAATTGAGAGTGGTTAGACAGGAACCCCTATCTTTGGCAGGAATCCCTCCCATAACAAGCAAGCTACCTCCATGTGGACAAAACAAAATATTGAAGTCTAGGAGTGGGTGTAGTGTTAAAAGGACATCGCCCATCCCGGTGGATTGAGGCAGAGGAGGGAAATTTCCTCAAGAGGAGGACAGTTGCCTCAGGGAGAGGATGAAGGTCAATGACATGAAGGGGATTGTTGGAGAAGAGAAAAGAGTAGCAGAAAAGAAAAGAGGGAGGAAGTTATCAAACAAGGGTAGAGGAAATAATAAATATACATAGTGGAAGCTTGGGGAGAGCACAAATAGACTAATGGTAGCTTAGGAACAATGTAAGCTAGCGAATGGTAGCTGTGGAATAGTGTAAGCTAGAAAAGAACATTAGAGCATGACCAACAATATCACCTTGAAGATTGGGATGAGACGGCCCTAGACTACGTGTGCCTAAGCCTATATGGCGAGTGAAGGCTCAGTGGAGAATTAAACCACTTAGTTCTTCCTAAGTAGGCTAATAAACTACTAATTGCTTATTGGATAAGTTGTCAAACCAATTAATGCTTATTGAATGGGTTGATAAACCATTACGGTGTTTGTTGGAGGAATGATAAACCACTAGACAATTAAGTTGATTCATCATGGTTCTTGCTAAAAGAGTTGTTAAACCACAAAGTGTTTGTCAAGGAAGCTTATAAACCACTTAGTATTTGCTAAGTAAGTCGATAAACCATCTGGACAATGGGATACAAGCTCTTGTAGTGCTTCCCTTGAAAATCCAACTAATAAACCACCTAGATAGTGGGTTCAATCTCTTGGAACTGAGAAAATACCCCATATGGGCCTTGAGTGAAGCCTTGTGTCTTAACTCAGAGACCAAGTGAAAAGTCACTATGGTGCTTACTGCTAGAGAGCAGTTGAAAAATCTCATAGACAGTGGGATCCTTCTCTCCGTTGTGTGATTAAGCCTTGGATGTGTATTTCCCTCTATAAGCATCCCCTCAGACTTTGGATCTAGTTTGGGGGTGGTCGGCTACAAAAAAAAATGGTAGTGTGGTTGGCTTATGGTTGAGTGGAGAGTTGAATTCCTTCCATCAATTTCCAGCCACCTTTAAATATATAGATAAGTGTACATTTCTTATGTGTATTGTCTTATGGATTGTGATGAATTATATTACATTGTGAATAATGTAGTTTGATGTCCTCCTTGACTGTATTGTCTCTTATTATGATCATGAACATTGTGTAGTTATGTGTTATGGTCACATGATGTACTCTCATAGTATGTAAAGGAATGTAGAGTTAAACTACCCATGTATCAATTACCTCAAACCTTGGGCCATAACTCCTAAGAGTGTGCTTTCTTGAAGACTGTAAGTTGCAGGGCATAGGAAAGACAATCAATCTCTTGTCCACTGACATTACCTTGGGATTTCTATTCCTTGTTATGAATGGTATGCCATCGGCACTGGCAGGTGGTAGAGTTAGAGTCATGTGAAGGTTAGCGGCCTACGCCGAGTAGGCATAGGTGGAACCACACCCCAATGGAATCATTTTGTGTTAACATATTGTTTTCACTCACTACTTTATTAGTCATCAGTTGCTTTAAATGCCAAATAACTGTGAAGTTTGATGCTAATTTTTGATCCACATAAGCTATCAGAGCTTAATCAGACCCTCTCCATTGCCTAGTGCTCGGAAAGAGATTTCTAACATTATATGGAAGTCCAAAAATGGACTCCTAGAGCATAAGTTAAAGCATGTTGAAGTTACCCTTGGGAAAGATGGAAAACAAAGAGGAAACACCAAAGAAGAAAGGAAAATCGCAATCGGAGGTCTGAGGGCAAATCATAATTCCACCTCTTGAAGGTCTCGTAGTCTCGCAGTCCTGCAGTCTCGCGATCTCGCAGTCCTGCATCCCACGGGTCTTGCATACCGCATCTCGTAATATCGCTATATCGCAGTCCCGCACACTCCAAAACCTCACGTTATCGCTGATTTGTGATATAGCGGTACATCGCTGAGGAGGCCGAAATTCACTTACAAAGGAAATGCATGTTAAAACAGAGCCGGGCAGGCCTTTTTCTCTCTCCTCCAGGGGGCCACGTGGTGGCATATGATTGGTCCTTAGAGCTAACATTGCAGCTGATGTCATTAGTGACGTGGCAGTGCGGATGCTGACGTGGCAATGAGGGTGGACACGTGTCACTCAGTTTCGGTGTTTTCAGGGGTCAAATAGGGCCATTTCTGGGTGACTGATGACATCATCTCAAGATCGGTGATCGCACGAAGTGAAGGCTTAGCTTCCGTCGAAACTCCTCCCCAACTGCGAATGCGATAAGAAAAGAGGACCCCCAAATGCGATAAGTTATTGCGGTCTATTTCATAAATATTTCATGTCTGGGATACGGCCGATGCGGCGTAAGAGGAAATCAAAGCAGATTCAAGTTACAAAAGGAAAAAGGCCCCCGCAACGCTGTTGAAATTCTTAGCGCCCGAAGGGCTAAGCCCCTGGTTCCATCCCCTAGTCATATGAGGAAAATTACAAAAGGGGCTATAATAAAGAGGATTAAGGGGGAAATAAAAAAATCGCCCATTTCCCCTGTTTCAGAGATAAAAATCCTGTGCGAGAGAGTCTTCTTTGTTACACTATAATACGCAACCCCAAGCCAGATCTGGGTGCCGATTATATTTAGCAGGACTTTAAAGTGAGAAATGACAGGGTCATTGCCGAAAGCAGTTGTAACACTACATATAGAAGTATGGAACATTCAAGCTAGGTATGGGCACATTCAAGATAAGGCCCTCTCGTAGCATGCATTCAAATTCGGCACCGAAGGCATTTAAGGGTGAATGGACATTGAACCGCCGCATCAGCAAAAAAGAGCATGATGACAGGGATGTGGCTTGATCAAAAACCTTCACAAGAACCGCAAAGGACCTCTTCCTCCATCTTCCTCTAGTTTTCTTATTATTTTCCTTAGTTTCTTATTTCCAAGGGAGTAGATCTTGATTGTAATCTTTGGGCAACAGAGCCTTACACTGGCCGAGACAGCTAGAGCTCTGGCTCAAATATTTTGTGATTGTAACTCAAGCTCTCCCCCTATTCTTATAAATATGGGGAAGCAATCTGTAACAGAGGTTCCAGAATTTCTCACCCATTGGGTCTGAATTCTGAGATGCCACTTTGGTTCTATTTGTTGCTTCATGGGGGGGGCTTAATTAAGTGCTGAATGTATGGACTGGTTATTTGGACCCTTAAGACTAATGAAACTCCGTATTGATTCCAAGCATGATAGATGTGCAGCATGTTCCCCTCGGTAATATCATTTCATTTGTGTTTTTCTTTCCCTGAAATAATATTAATGGATTTATCTTGGTTGCTTAATAAGAGAACAATACCCATTCATATCTTAGATTTATTTGTGTTATTCACTAGCACTTAGTACCTGTAGAAACTACAGATTTACTTGCGTATTTGATTAGCCTGCAATACCTATGGTAGCTCAGATTTACTTTAGCTATTAAGCAGAGAATGACACCCATGTATATTTAGCTTGAAGCCTTAATAAGCACTCCTCTATTTCTACCATTTCAATTCCTTCCTCTTCCATATTTCTGTTGGGACATTATCGCTAAGGATTCTGCTTGTTTACAGCCTTACGCATATATTACCCTCCTACTTATCCTCCTTTCCACCGCTACTCCAACTTCAGTTCTAAGTTGTCTCATTGTTGTGTGTCGGCCAATAGGAGAAGACATTTCTCTTTGAATATTGCCTCAATATGCCCCCTCATTTGGATCCATGTATTGGCTTGATTCTACCTTAATGAAGGCCTATTGAACCAAGCCCCTCCTATTACGTTTTTTACATGAAAATTGGAGTGTTGCAAACCCCTCACATATAATCTTTCATGCACTCCTCTATTTAAGATGTCCTAGGAATTGTTTACAATCAACCCAGAGGCTTTTTCTAGGAGGATTTCTACCTCCCCTGCAGCACTTATGCCATAGGGTGCTAGATTTAGTTACAACATCTTCTGGCGTTGTTGCCGGGGAATAGATTAGAATATTTTTCCCTGGGTATGAAAAAAATTTACATTTCCCTTGTTAGTTGAGCAAGGGAAGTGTGGGTTGAATATCTCTCACCTTGGCGACTCCACTGTCAAATTTATGGTAAACATCCTGATGAATCCACTGTCCCTATATCTATTTGATCATCCTGTCTCAAGCAGCCCCATACTCACTCAGATAGCCCAAAACTCTCCCTACTTTTGAAGCTGAGATCAATCACATAGGGAGGTTTTCAAGATAAACCTTCCTGCATTCTTGACCAACCAAATTGCCTCACTGGATTTTTGTTCTATTGTTGGTTATCTGAATCATGTCCCTGCATGTCATGAGTGGAATTCCTATTTTCCTAGATTTAGTGGGAACACAGAGAGAAGACCTAACTGGCACCTCAAAGAATTTCATGAATGCATGGAGCAACAAGGTATTTTTCTTGAAGATGTAAAAATGAAGTTGTTCAAGTGGTCTTTAGATCAGGACGCTAGAGTTTGGTTTAAAATGATACCTCGTGGCAGCATATCTTCTTTGAAATGTTTTCATACAACATTCTATCAATATTTCAAAAGATTTTATCCACCGAATGCTCTATTTGAAGATTGTTGCACACTTTTTAATGATGAAGATATTCCCGAGGTAAATAACCCTGTTGAAGATGTATGCCAAAGCTCATTCCAAGAATATATCTACTCACATGAAGAAGCATCTCCCCATGAGTAAGAAAGAGAAGAAGGAAACACCATTGAGCTGCCAATAAAATCTTAGAGGGCTTATTCAGTTGAGTTTGATGTTTCTCCTTCTTATGATGAATATAACTCTAATGGAGTGTCAAGTGAGGCAGAGCTACCATACTCCCAGTTATGGGAAGCTAAACAAGAAGAAAAGGCCCATCAGGAGGTCAGCAAAGAGGCTCCAATCCATGATGCATATCTTTCACATGGAGAGCAGGATCAAGGATCTCCTCCAATCTATAATTCATATGATTCAGAGGAGGAGGAAATGGTCATGAAGGTGCAGAAGGAGTTGTTTACCAATAAGTGGGGAGAAATCTCCCAACAACAAAATTTTCAAGAAGAGCCCAAAGTTAAATTGCTGCAGAAATATTTTTGCCAAGAATTCTCAATAGACCCTCCAATTTATGACTCTTACAGTTTTGACAGTGAAGAGTCTGTTGCAGATTTCCAAGACAACTGTCCCATTAAAAAATGGGCAGTAAAAGATCAGCAACCATTTTTCTTGAAAAGGCTAAAATTGAGGAGATGAAAGGTGTTTGTGTTTCCCTTGGTTAAGAGGATACTATCCAATAGACTGCTTATGAAATTAAGACAATTTCAAACTCTCCTTGTATATTCCATGACCCCGTGGCTGAATACATGAGCCTATTCTTAAACTAGCATCATGCATCAAACTTTTCATTTGCAGATTTTTCATGTTGCATGGATGTTTTAATTTTTAATTTTCAGCAGTATGAAGGTGTAACTGACCTGAATTAACAATACGTAATTAATTAGATTAATTAAGTAATATATAATCAACATGCAATTATCAACTAATTAACATCAAAGTTCTAAACTATGAGTAGAGACACTTACCTGTGATTTCAGTTGAAGTCTTCTAACTGCAACAAGGTTTTGGGGACGACTCTCCACCTAACCGTAGGCTCAATTGCACAAAATCTTGTTACAACTGGCCACCCCCGAGCCCTCAATCAACGTACTACTACCAGGGAATCCTTTGTCTTAGAACACTATTCTCCCAAGAGAATGAATGATAGAATCTTGGAATGATGGAATGCCTCTCATCTTCCTCACCATCTAATAAATAGAGCAAACATTGGAAGGGGAACCACATGCACACACTTCATGTATCTACATGCAACTTTATTGCTTTCTTGTTTTATTTCTTTTTGATAGCTTCACTGATTTTTTCACTGTTTTCTTGTTTTATTTCTATTTATATTTATTTAAAGCTTTAGTATGGTTATTTATTATTTATTACTATTTTTATTTTATTTTTTTATTTTTTATTCATTGTTTTATTATTTATTTATTTATTATTTTTATTATTTATTATTTATTATTAAGGGACATTACATACTCTCCCACTTTAAGGAACTTCGTCTCGAAGTTAATTTTAATTATTTAACATTTTATTTTGTTATTTATTACTTCATGTTGTCGACACCCTCTACTGAACTAGTATAACCAGCAGGCATCAAAAGTTTCACAATACCTGAGAAATCCCAAGGAATATCTGTCCTTTTTCCCACTTTTAGAACTAGGCATAAGCCTCCCTGGCCTGTATCCTAGTCCAAGGCTGGCCCCAAGGCTCGCGCTTGACTCAAACCTCATCTGCCCCAAGGTAGGCATCTGGTCCGGTACTCAATGATTCCGGCATCTCACAAGGTTGGCCCACTCCCTCCACAACTACTAAGGCACACAGCCCCAAACATCGAAGACCTTACACCCCCACCAGACTTTGCCATCCTAATCCAATAACAGGCACCTAGACTAGAACATCAGGCACTTGGCCTCCTCAAGATGGTCCCATAGCCCTTCAAGAGCTATCCATCAAGAGCTACACAAGACAAAGGATTCCCTGGCAGTAGTGTGTTGATTGAGGGCTCGGGGTTGGCTAGTTGTGGCAAGATTTTGCGCAATTGATCCTACAGTTGGGTGGAGAGTCGCCCCCAAGACCTTGTTGCAGTTAGCAAGCATCAACTGAAATCACAGATAACTGTCTCTACTCATAGTTTTGAACTTTGATGTTAATTAGTTGATAATTGCATGTTGATTTAAAATTACTTGATTAATCTAATTAATTACGTATTGTTAATTCGGGGCTGTTACAGAAGGCATAAGGTCCAGTACTCAAACGCAGGCCTAGCTCCATTGGAGGGTTGAACATACTTAGCTGAATTAAGCTCTGTGCATAAGTAGGAATGTACATAAACAAACTCACCAGCTAAGCATTTACTTTTCAATTGTTAGAATTTGTATTTCTGCATTTTAGATTGAGGAAAGTCCCATGGAGATTTTTCCGATTATAAAGATTCATTTATTACTGACTCCATGCCCAATGGTGAAGGATACCGGTCTGAAGGTTCTCAGCACCTTGCCAGCAAGGTATTGTCCCCAGTAGGAGCCAATGTTGTCACTCACTGCTTTATCAATCATCAGTTGCTTCAAATGCAAAATAGAAATGAATTTTGATGCTAATTTTTGAGCCATATAAGCTATCCGAGCTTAATTAGACCCTCTCCATTGCCAAGTGCTCGGAAAGAGCTTTCCAAGGGTATATGGAAGTCCAAAAATGGACTCCTGGTTCAGAAGTTAGAGCATGTTGAAGTTACCCTTGGGAATGTTCAAAAACAAAGAGAAAACACCAAAGGAGCAAGGCAAATCGCAATCCGAGGTCCGAGGGAAAATTGCAATCCCGCATCCTGCAGGTCCTGTAGTCCCACAATCCCACGATCCCACAGTACCGTAGTCCCATGATCCTGCAGTCCCGCATACCGCATCTCGCAGGTCGCGCATACTGCATCCCACAATATCTCTATATCATAGTGCCACGATCCTGTATCCCACAACCTTGCAGTCTCGCACACACCAAAACCTTGTGAAATCGCCAATTTGCGATATAGAAATACATCGCCGAGGAGGTTGAAATTCATTTACAGAGGAAATGCATGCGAAAACAGGATCGGGCATGCCTTTTTCTCTCTCCTCTAGGAGGCCACATGGTGACATATTATTGGTCCTTAGAGTTGACATGGCAGCTGATGTCATCAGTGACGTGGAAGTACGGACGCTGATGAGGTAGTACAGGTGGACACGTGTCACTCAATTTCGGTGTTTTCGGGGGTCAAATAGGGCCATTTTTGTGTGACACGTGCAATCCTCAAAAAGTGAAACATGGCAGTGATGACAACACCTCGGGATCAATGATCACACAAAGCAAAGGCTTATTCTTCCACCGATACTCCTCCCTGGCTATGATTGCAATAAGGAAAGAGTACCCCCGAATGCGATAAGTTATTGCGATCTATTTCATAAAGCTTTCGCGTCCAAGATATCGGCCGATGAGGTGTAAGAGGCAATCAAAAGAAATTCAAGTTATAAAAGGAAAAAGGCCCCTGTACAGTTGTTGAAAGTCTTATCGCTCGAAGCGCTAAGCCCCTGGTTCTAGCCCCCAGTCATATGAGGAAAATTGAAAAAGGGGCTACAAAAAAGGGCTAAGGGGGGAATAAAAAATGCACCCATTTCACCTATTTTAGAGATAAAAAGCCCGCACCTGAGAGTCTTCTCTGTTACATTGTAATACGCAACCCAGGACATATCCGAGCACCGATTATATTCAGTAGGACTTTAAAGCCAAAAATGACAGGGTAGGCGTCGAAAACATTTGTAACACTACATATAGAAGTATGGAGCATTCAAGCTAGGTATGGGTGCATTCACGATAAGGCCCTCCTGTAGCACACATCCAAAGTTGGCACTAAAGTCATTTAAGGGAAAATCAATAGTGAACCTCCTCGGCAGCAGAAAAGAGCATGATGATAGAGACGTGGCTTGCTCAGGAGCCTTCACAGGATCCACAAAGGACCTCTTCCTCCATCTTCCTCAAATTTTCTTATTATTTTATTTAGTTTATTATTTTCAAGAAAAGGAGCAGATCTCGATTGTAATCTTTGGGCAATAGAGCCTTACACTAGCCGAGACAACTAGTCTAGCAGATAGCTGGAGCTTTGGCTCAAATATTTTTTTATTTTAATTCAAGCTCTCCCCCTCTTCTTATAAATATGGGGAAGCAATCTACAACAGAGGTTCCAAATTTTCTCACCCATTGAGTCTGAATTCTGAGATGCCACTTTTGTTCTATTTGTTGTTTCATGGGGGGACTTAACTAATGTTATGCTGAATGTATGGACTAGATATTTGGACCCTTAATACTAATGAAACTCCTTGTTGATTCCGAGCATGATATATGTGCAACGTGCTCCCCTCGATAATCTCATTTCATTTTGGTTTTTCTTTCCCTAAAATGTTATTAATGAAGTTGTTGGTTTCTTTTTTATTCATGGATTTATACAAGTTGCTTAATAAGAGAACAATACTTGTGCATATCTCAGATTTATTTGTGTTATTCAATAGCACTCAGTACCTATAGAAACCACAGATTTACTTGTGTATTTGATTAGCCTACAATACCTATGGTAGCTCAGATTTACTTTGGTTGTTAAGCAGAGAATGACACCCATGTATATTTAGCCTGAACCCTTAATCAACACTCCTCTATTTCTACCATTTCACCTCCTTTCTCTTCCATATTTCTGTTGGGACATTACCGCTAAGGATTCTGTTTGTTTACAACCCTATGCATATATTCCCCTCATCCTTATCCTCATTTCCACCACTACTCCAACTTCAGTTTTAAGTTGTCTCATTATTGTGTGTCAGCCACCAGGGGAAGACATTTCTCTTTGAAGATCACCCCGATATACCCCCTCACTTGGATCCATGTATTGGCTTGAGTCTACCTTAATGAAGGACTATTGAACCAAGCCCCTCCTATTACCTTTTTACGTGACAATTGGAATGCTGCAAACCCCTCACATATAACCTTTCAACACTCCTCTATTTAAGATGTCCTAGGCACTGGTCTTTAATCAACCCAAATATTGTCTCTAGGAGGCTTTCTATCTCCCCTGCAACACTTGTGCCACAGGGTGCTAGATTTAGCTACAACACATACAGTAGCCACTGGCCATCAACCTCTATGGTTAAGTCTCATAATGATTCGAAGGTCAATATAATGGCTAAGGACCATTTAACCATTATGTAAGGGAAGAAGTGGGACCCGGCATAACCGTGAGGGAGAAACCCACTTTACTACCCACCACTCACTACTTGCCACTGAAGTATTTGCATGATACAACATATGTGAACGCATTGGCAAAGGTTTGTTGACCTGGTCAAATTTTCAATGTGGAGCCTCAATGCCACCTTTACCACTCATTGCCCACTGCTACATTCTCATTATTAAAAAAAAAAACACCACGAGCGATAACAACCACAGGATTATGACATGGGCTTAACAATAGAACCCACCAAGATAACCTGTCAGAGTCGTGTGGAGATCACATAGGTGCCATATGGTCAGGTTTCTGACATGGCCTCTCTTGATAGGCTAAACTTCAATCGAGTGTAAATTTAGGTCTAGGAATCATATTAAGGTGAAATTTGTATTGTTGAAAATCTATTGATGAGTCGAACACAATTGTGAAATCAAAAGTTAAATTCTATGGACTTTTAAATGGGGATTTTGCTAATCCCATCCTCACAATATACCTTGGGGATGAGGTTAAACAACATGTAAAACCTCTTGTAGCCTGAGATAGTACGAGGGTGTGGAATGGAGTGTTACATAAGAAAACACTAAGTACCTCATCAAGTGGAAGAACATGCCAATAAAAGATGTGACTTGGGAAGATAAATTATTCATTCAAAAGCATCCATAGTTTATCGACATTGAGGAAAACACTTGTTTTCAATGGAGGGGCATGTTAATCCCCTAACCATAACCCCATTTCATTCTCATTACATTAGTTATAGGTATGTTTTCTTATTATTTCTTTCTATCCTTCCTTGTCTTCCATATATACATATCAAGGATATTCATTCGAATAATCATATTATACTATGAATTTTATGTATTGTAATAGGATGTTTCACCTAAAATAGGCCTAATATTCATTCACTCTTCAGTTGATCTAGGTATGCCATTTTTCAATTGAGTACTTTTAATGTTTGTTTAGCTATTTGGTCCATTACAATTGATTGCCTATGAATTTTCATGAATTGAAGCCATTATTCCAACAAATTTTACTAATATTGTAGAACGTCGTCTACACAACAAATTTTAAGTTATCCCAATGATAATTCTCTCTTTCTTAAAAATCCAAAAACTATGGTGATCATATCACCGATATATGGAAATTTTTGGCATATGGATCTTGGTATTTTGGATCTTCACTTCATCATTAATCTCGAGACAATTATTAAAATATTCATTGAGACTCTACAACCAAGATTATATTCTCTCGCTAGCAAAATTGGCATCAAACTAAGGAATTTAAAGGAACGTTTTCACCATCTCTTACTATCATCTAGGTCATCCACTCCATGGAACTATTATTATTTGATCCTTCTACTTAGTCCTCTCATCCACTATATCTTGGAGACATTTTAGATTAGTTCCTTGTGTGTGTAATTATTACTAGTGCATTAGGGTTGTATATGGAATATAGGATAATGGAGTTAACAAATAAATGATGGTATTATCAAGTAAGTAGAGGCGGTGATAACTTGGGATACTAACAACGAAGGGATTTCCATACCAAGTAAGTGAGTGTGTTGATTGTTTCAAATGCATAGCACCAAAAAAAACATGAATCGTGAAGAAATTATATCTAGTACATATTAGTAGGTGGAAAATTGCAATGATATTAGATCAAGTAGCTTTATATTCTTTAGTGAAATGAAGAGAGAACGAGTAAGAATAAAGAAGAAATCCTTTAAAAAGCCAAATAGCTTGTGATTTAGTAAGGGTAAGATATGGAAACCCTTGAAGTAACTAGATCCAAAGGATATGATTGTTAGGCTCAAATACCAATTGCTATCAACACTATGAACAATATAAAATAACTATCATATAAGCAAAGAGGTAAAGACCATTATGATTGTTTAAAATGTGCATATGTTGTACACTCATTTGTATTAATATATATGATTAGAAAACTAGGGGATAGTTATCAAACTTAACCGAGTATCCATTAAAGTATAATAAATGAAGCTTCTAAAGGAATAAATATATATAAGAAGGTTTCTTCTTCCATATGGTATCCCCTAGGTTGTCCCCTATCTCTCATAAAGGGGCCTAGTGGTAGGGCACAATGTGCAGGATGAACCTTCTTGCCCCACCCTAGGCCTTTGAGTTAGCTCTCAAGCTAGAGTGGGGTACCCTCAATGTTTCCTAAGGCAAGAATCATTGTTTTTTACCCAAGGATAAACTATTTAAATATATGAATCTTAGACAAGATATATAATGGAGAAAATGGTGCATGGAGTTAATCCCTTCTATTAATTAAGAGTATAAATAAGAAGTTGAATTATACTTTGTAAGTAATTCAAAAGGAGCCAACCAGTAGGGGTTTAGCATGGTTTAGCCATAGGAATGATGTTTTAAACATCAACATGGCAATCCAATTTAGCTTGGAAAAGAGAACAAATATGATCAAAGGAGGAGGCATAACTACTTTCCTAGCACATATTTATCATACTAAAAACCAATGGTAAAGGGAAGCATATATCCATTAGTTTATTCAAAATTATGTAAGAAATAAATGAAGAGGAAAAACCAACATAACCTACTTGAATTTATTATTGAATAATGGAAATAATATTAGTCCTAATTTCACAATAAACCAAACAATTCATTTATCCAGTAGTAGTTCTAGTGTTTGAGATTATAGAGTCTCAAATATGAAAGGACCATTTCGTTGAGACAAAAAAATGCAATAGGGGTTGGAATTATAGAATCACTATCCAAGTCCTTCTTACTTCCCTCTATAGATCCTATCACTCAGAAAATCCTTATAGTGAGAATGAGAATGAGAATGAAAGAGATAAGAGTAGAAGAAGAAGAATGTTATCTGATGCTAGAATATCATGATTCTCTTGGTAAATCTTCAATTTACTGTGGTCTCTACCTCCATTTCACCCTCTTCAACTACTGAAATGTGAGTGTTCCTATGTAAAGAGAATAATCTCTTATTTATACATCAATGTTGGAAAATGAACCTAAAAGTAGGAAAGCATATTTGGGGAAATCAATGAGAAAAATCAATTTTCCATGGGTTTTTAACTAAACTCTTTGTTAACTTGATATTTAGGGACACTTTTCTCTCTTAATCCTGGGAAAATAATTTAAATCTTTCTTGACTTGATTCTTTGGTCCACCACCCTCTCTTCATTCTATGAAATTAGGACCACATGTAAATCCCAACTTAAAATTATTATGCTACCCACATGAAGATTCCTTGAGAGGTGTCTTTTCTTCATAGGGTCATTCCTTAGAGTATAAACCTTCATTTTCCTTTAAATTTGAATGCATTTGAACACATTTAACTTAGTTGATAGAGAGGTCATTTGAGGAATCAAGTTCGATCTTTGAAATCAAACCAAGGTAAAATCTTGAATAGGTAACAATGGCCCCAGTTTTACAAATATAGCTTCATATTTAAAAATGAGCCAAGGAAACATTTCGAAAACATTATAAGAGGCTATATTTGATGAATTAGGCTTGATATATGAAATTATGGAATGACAGTCTTTTAACATGTGAGAAGGGGTTTTATTTGAGCAATCAAACTCAATGCTTGAAATTGGGGAAAAAATAGTTCAAACGAGTTATAAAGGGTTCGAATGAGGAATTAGGTTAAATCATGAAGGCCAAGGAAACAATTCAAACAAGTAAAGGAGGTCTTAATTTAGGAATAAGGTTTAATCAAGAAATTGGGCCAAGGTAATCACTCAAATAAGTGAAGCAAGGTTAGACTTAGAATCAAGCTCAATCTTGAAATCGGGCCAAGGTAATATTTCAAATACGTAAAGGAGGAATTGATTTTTGAATCTTAGGGAAATAATTATGTTGGACACCTAATATTCTAAGGGTTATGGTGAGGAAGTTGAACAGTGAAAGGGAGTCCAAGATACCTTAGAAGATGAATCCAAGAGTCATTCCAATGTATTATAAATGCATATCATGTGAATAATATAATGCATCTAATGCTTATCTTTCATATCTTCTGTCTTCGTCATGGTTGTGTTTAACATGGTATCAGAGCCACGTTGTGTGGCATTCCCCAACCATTAATTTTGTGCTCTGCATTCCACAACTGGATAGGGTTGTATTTCATAGTTTACCTAGAATCTTTGGCTCTTAGAAATTGACAAATTTTTTGGTTAGACTAACACTCTACCAATGAGTTTTGCCTCTACTACTGCCACAACCTCAAAAACTATTCCCTGTCATTCCTTCCATCTTTTGCATACGTTAGAGTAAAAATCAATTACTTCTCTAAGGTTTGACATCATTGATTTGCGTTCTCCATGAAAACAAAGATGAATATTTTTCTTATAACGTCCTTAATCTACTGGTCATAACGCTTAGGCATGTCTCTCTGCTACTTTTCTTTGTCCCTCCCTCAGAAGCGTTACCTCAACCACCCCTATCAAGTCTGCAACGTACTTGTGAAACATAGATGCCTATACATTAGGGAGTTTTGTTTGAATTTGGATTCCACTTCCTTTTTGTTGTTTAGGATTTCTTTCGGATCCATTTCATGGTCGAGTTTTAATAAGCTTTGGGAATGTATTGTGGTGAAATCATGATCTATCTGCATTGAATCTCGTTGAAGCAGTGAGAGTTCCAATATGATATTGTGCGCATATCTCTACATCAGCTAGTGGTGAGCACCAGTATTGTAGCAATAATGTTGCAACTCTTGGGGCTTCTGACTTTACTTTTATCAACCTAGTAGTTCGTAACAAACTTGGAAACGACAGTGTTGTATGCACAAGTACTAGCTCTTACTATAGGCTATCACTTGGTCAACTAGCGCAAGATCGCTAGGAGCTCAAGCCAGCTTCTATGAATTTCCAGAAGAAGCTTTTAACCATGATGAAAGAAAGCTAACTCTACAGAGGCTATTCTATTTGCAGAAAGAGAAGGAAGACTAAAATGTAACGCAAACCCTAGAAAACCCTAATTTATCCAAATAACCCTACTTTTGCAAAAAAAGAGATAGAAACTGACGAGATGAATGCCATTGACTACTGGTAAGGTGAATTACATCTATTTAAACTACTTCTGAAAGAAAATGAGAAAAGAGCATCCTTTTGTATTTCTTGAGTGTTTTTATGTGAAATTATTATGCTTGTAATTTATAGGATTGTGATTGTGGCAGAGGTTTGGTGGTGATGGAGGATGGATTTGGTTTTTGCAGAGGTGGAGAAAGGTGTGGAGAGGTACTAAGAAGCCCCTAATACCCTTTTGAAGACTTCCCTTGCAATCAGACTTCGAAAAATCAGTCACAGGAAATTCTACAAGGGCTACAGGGGATCTACAGGAGGAGGCCGAGAGCTATTTTTGGAGGTTTTGAAGGTGGAAAAATGATGGGAAAGGGTAACTGAAGGCTAGATGAAGGTGTTGAGGTGTCTGGAGCTTGCCAAGGAAGATCAAGAGGGAACATTACGGTTGGATTTGTTCAAATGGCAAGAGGGAAGCTTATGGAGAAAGGTGCAGAAATTAGGGCAGATTGGTGAAATGTTGCGAATGACTTGGGAAATCTATGAAAAGTGAGCTAATGCTGGCTGCTTTATGGATGTATGATGAGCTAAGGTGCCCTACAAGAGATCTGCACATCTAATTACAAAAACTGATCAAGGAAAGGACTAACTATACCATGAAAACATAACTTTCTCTAGCTTGACCTAATTTCTGACCTACAAACAAAAAATGCTGAACAGTAACCTTTAAACAGAAAATAATGGAGAGAGATCTATTGTAAAAGAACAAGAAATTATCTAGGCAGCTAAATCTGAAGTAATACATAAATCTTTCCAAATAAAGTCATCACACTAGAAATTGCATGGGAGAGAAAAACTGTGTTTTTGGTGGCAGCAGTAGTGCCTTGACCTCGAATCATAGTCCCAGAAAGGGAGAAAGGAGATCAGGGCCTGTTTTTGGCCTTTTTGAATCTTAGCCTGTCACTGCATTAACCTACTTGAGCAACTGAAACAAAAACAACTATGCAAACCATCAAAAGCAACCTGTTCTAAATAAGGTAAAATGAATCTATGTAATAGAAATTAACTCATGAATGGAAGCAAAAAAAAAATATAAGTACAAGGCAAGAGGTGTTGGGAAGCTTGGGTTGCACCCTAACCCAAGAGATTCAGACCTCTAAAAGAGATCAGTGCTGGCTCAAAAACTGTTTCTTCTCCATTATCAAAAAATAAAAGTCACATTACATAAACTGTTCTAAAAAAGGAAGCTCAAAAATGAGCTGAACAAGTGCTGCCCAAAAGTGCGAAAATTATACTAATGATTGGCTAACCTATGGAGGCTATAAGCCCCCTTATTTATACAAATGGAGTCCCCAGATAGCCTTCCTAAAATCAAGGATCTCGACTTCCCAGAACTGGAGATGAACAACAGTCCTTCTTTACTTTCTCGGTTGCCCCTTGGATGCATCAATGTGGTTGCTTGTGCTCCGAGTTGCTGATAGAGGATTCAAGGAAAGGGGTCAAAAATGAAGGAGACACCCCCCTACAAATCCTTTTCCATGTTTTCCTCGAATATTTGCTTCCATTTTCTCATAGATCCTTTGACTTTTTCCAAAATTGACCAAAAAATCTGCATAAAGCACACATTAGACTACATGGCAAAATGACTAACCCAATTCACTCTATTAGCATAAATATAATCAGAAACATGCAATAAACTAATGAGAATGGTGGATTAAGTCGAATTAAGAGGCAAACTGAGCCCATATAATTACTCATTTCAGGGGCTCATTAACTAGCAAAACCTCAGGGTCTGCAAAGACCTTGTGAGCAACTTGTAAGTTTGAAGTAATAAGTTATATTATTCTTTGTGTGGTGATTATCTATGTGTTGAACAATGGAATGTATGCATGCGGTTTATCATAGAAATGGAGATGGTTGGCGGATAATGACATTGATCCCACCAATTCCTTTGGCTCCTTGATATTTCTCACTAGGGATGCACAATATCACTCTGTCTTGATCAGTGGAAAGCAAGTGAGTGAAAAGATTTAGAATAATCAGTCGTCATAGGCAACTACTCAACAAGGTTTGAATGCTTGTCTCAGAGTGTTTTGCAGTCGATGCTAGACTTATTCCATGTTGATTTTCTGCAATATGATGGTTCACTGGAACAATTTGACTATAGACCTGTTGTTTGAGGCCAAAAAATGTGATATATATATATTCCAGTTTCATTTATTCATGAATAGATCACTCCTTAGTGAGATCCGAGTTCTTGGACGACGTTTCGATGGTTCAATACTCAATATTGAAGTTGGAAGTTTATTACAAAATTCTTGTTGGCCTGTCGACCTATTTGTAACCACTTTCATCGATAAAATGTGTGGAAACTCTATGTATGCGGGATTTGGCAGCCCGTCAACATAAATCCATCATAGGCAACAAAACAGTCAGCTTTTGAGCTCAATTTTGATTGTATATTGCATTGTCTTTATTGTTAAATATTTTATATTCATAGATTTAAATTCACTAAGAGAGTAGTTGATATTTTAGGGCATTCAAGTATTGCGACCCTCATCACAAAAAGCCTTTGGATTGTGGACCCTAGCGTTGGAGTGGGATCAGCCAGATTCGCCACTGGGTGCATTGCAATGGAAGATAAATTCGACATAGATGCAAATTGGGGAGGATTTGGAACTCACTAAGGTATTAATCTCTTGAATTCTTTCAGAAATAATTGTGACATGCGATAAATTTGTAATTTCAAATCTAAAGAGCGAAGTTCGAGAGATATTGGAGCACATTTCTACTTCTATTGGTGTCTAGAATTCCCTGTGGTGAAAGAAGGTTCAAATTACATTGTGAAAAGGGATATTGGAGGCTAAATTGAGGGTGTTTCGTCCCTAACCATTGCTGAACAAAAGCTTATAAATAAATAAATTTGTGGGCAAATACTCCTTGGCTTATTCACTGAGCGTTAACAAGGTTAATACCTCTTATATGGGTCGAGTTGTTATGGCAGTAGGGCACACTAACAAGCTATAGCTGTCCCTAATTCTTATGTGAAGGTACTTTTACATTGTAAGCAGATGCATTTTTGGTTGAATTGACTCACTTTAAATTTTGTTGAGCCTTTAATTTTTTGTAAGAAAATGGCCAGACTTGATGATACATTAGAATTGTTAAATTCTCTGATAGTGTCCACTGTTGATGGGGTGGTAAATATCAGCAAAGACACTCTTTTCGATATTAGATTCTATCTACAAAATGCACAGGACAAGATTGAATTTTTGCAACTAGAATTGTTAAATTCTCTGATAGTGTCCACTGTTGATGGGGTGGTAAACATCAACAAAGACACTCTTTTCGATATTAGATTCTATCTACAAAATGCACAGGACAAGATTGAATTTTTGCAACTAGAATCTTAGTTCCAACAAGTAGAATTAAAACAGAAGATTTGTCATTCTGAATCTGTTTTTTTTTCTTCAGAAAATGGAGACAGACTCCCATCATGTGTCTAGTATGAGAGTAGTTTTGTATAAATATGCAGAAGTTCAGGTTCCACTTCCCAAGCCCATCATCAGACCTTGGGATGAGATTATCAACAATGAAAATCGAATTGGTCTTGGATATGGAAAGGAGGTTTCTCTTCACACTCTAGACTATTCCAAGCCCATTCAATTTCAAAGTGTTAGGTTTCTTCATGATGCTTTATCTTCACCTCTTTTAGATCCTGCCCCTCTTCCACAGAAGCCACAACAATTTGTTAAATGCCAACATTGTGACCGAGTTGGCCATATGAAAGATCACTATTTTGATATTCATCCATGTGAGAACTGTTATAAAACCAATCATTCTTCAAAAACAAGCCTCCTGCAAGAACAAAGATTCACCTTGGATTGATCACTTGTTGCAATGGGCTTCAACAGCCAAGAAGATATTTTAGTCATATTTCAGAACTTGTTCTAGAGTATTGAACAATATTGCAGTTGAGTTTTCTTCATCATCTCACCTTGTATCTAATAGGGAGGGAAGTGATGGTCATCTGCAAGTCTCAAAACCACATCAAGCGAGCCTGAACCACAACCTGAACCTACTACCTAATTCAGAGTTGTAGCCAGAGACACAAAAGTTCAAGTGAGCCTAAGCCACAACCTGCCATACTGGATTCAATGTTGTAGCCAAAGATGAAGATGCCCCTGAGCATGCCTTTGGTTAGTGGTTAGCCTTAAACCATCTATACAGGGTTGACACATCCATTTTTAGGTTGAGCTTCTCCCTCTTCAAATAATTAGGGACACTTCCTCTAGCATAATACGTTAGCTTCTTTCCAGTTTTGGAAGAGTTTTTGGAATTGCATTAAGCATTCCAGAGTTGGTGGTCATCCTTAAACCATCACAAGTTGTAGACCTCCATTTTCCAGGTTGAAGGTATCCCTCTCCAAAGCATCAGGGACACTTCCTCTAGCATAATATTTTAGCTTCTTGCCATATTTGGAAGAGTTTCTGGAACTACACTAAGTGTTCCAGTGTTAGTGGTCATCCTTAAAGCATCACCTTATACCAACATTTTAGAGAGCACATTCAGCCTAGTGTTGTCATGCATTTTTACACATTTTGTATTACATCTCCCTTCTTGGACTCATACATAACCCTTTGAATTTGGGGGGGGGGGATGTTGGACACCTAATCCACTAAGGGTTATCGTGAGGAAGTTGAAGAGTCAAAGGGAGTCCAAGAGACCTTGGAAGATGAATCCAAGAGTCACTCTAATGTATTATAAATGTATATCATGTGAATAATATAATGCATCTAATGCTTGTCTTTCATATCTTTTGTCTTCGGCATGGTTGTGTTTAACAAATTCAAACATGATCTATATTGTATCATTATATAATTTTTCATCCATATCAATTCTTTCAAAGTGGAAAATTTGGAGGAATCAACTTACAAGGTTATTTTTATCAGAGGGTCTTGGTTTGGAGAATTTGGGTTTAAAAACTTTTGAAGGTATTTTGAGGTGTTAAATGAAGTTTCATGGGGTACAAAAAATCTCATTTTCCCCAAACTGCATATAATTTTTCTACACATATGTACCTTTCCAAAAATGCAAGAAACACATCAAACAAATTATGTATGCAAAATTTATGCCACCTAGAAGTTGACCTTCCTATTTGTCCACCATGATTTGAGAGGATGTCATGTCAACCCTTATTACTCATGGAAGAGGGGCTATCCACATGAAAGTTATTAAGAAGAATCTATAAGAATCAAATTTGTAACTCTAGTTGAGAGTTGAAGGAGTCAAACTTAGACTCTAGTTGGCTATCAGGCTATGTTATAATTGGGCCACTATGAGGAATATAGGTTCCATTCATTTCTAATTTTATTCTAGTTCCACGTTAGAGTAGAAAAAATTGGGAGTGGGGTTGAGAGATCATAATAGAGGGGGTTTTTGTTTTGTGGCATCCCATGGGATACAAGTATCAAGTAACTCCATAGAGAGTTCCTTCTCCTTTGTACTTGCATTATTTCCATTCTAGACAAAATAGAGCAGAGTAGCCTCACCTTCCATTTGGGTTTTCTCCTCAAATGGATTTTAGCAACATATGTTGGTGTTCATTGTATGATGTGTGTTTGCATTTCATTGTTATCTTTTTTTTTCATTTTATGTATTACACGCATAAACAACAAAATCAATAATAACATATTTGCAATTTAAAGGAATTAACCCTTCATAATATATATTTTGGTTTAATTTAGTAGATATATTGTGATGAACTACCCAATAGAATATCCATGGTAGTTTACAAATCATGTTGGTATTAGAGAGGGTTTCTTTTGGTATTTGTGAGAATTTGTGGGGGATCCATGAAATGGTTTGAGAAATAAGTTATAAAACTCTAGCCATGGCTAACAAATCTATTCATAGTGTCCCTCAAGATCTAGCAGGGGGGAGATTTGTGCAACTAGAAACCCAAGTTGCAAATATAAACCATAATGTGAGCCTCCTCATGGAAACTTTTATATAGGATTTACGATTGCAAACAAAATTATCTCCCTTAGGTCGGTGGATAACCTAGAACAACAGAGAGACAATGAACACAATTCTTTTCCTTAAAGTAAATAGATGACAGAGTGAGGCCTACCTGGAATCCTTCGCACACTTCACTCCTTTAGATTGGAAGCTCTAATTCCATCCCTGAATGCCAAAATTAGAACCTACACAGTTAGATAACACAAGCTAAGAAACTACGAGATCTATGCAATATCATCTAAGTACTCCATTCAATAGATCAAAATGGTATTGAAATATATGAAATAACAATATCACATATAGGAAAACAATGAATTATTTTCATTAATATAAATGGAAGGAGATTACAACCATAAGTAGCAATTGATCTTGTGGAAGAGCTCCTCCAAGTTGTTGGCTTGTCTTTTCCTTTTCACAATATGCACCTCCAATCACCCTAAATGCATGAAATGATGACCACTCACTACATCAACATAAGGGAAGAAACACTCTCCAAAATCCAACCCCCAACCACATAGAAGGTTGGGAATATGTAGAGAAGTATGGTAAGTTGGGAGTTCTTATCCAATTACCAATCTAGGGTAAGAGATCCAACTTTGATGGAGGGATAAGATCAAAGGATAAGTGGTGAAACCTCCAATGTAGGGAAGGATAGGATCTGAATGTTTTATCCAAGCTAAGTAGTTGAAACAACTTCTGGAAACTCCTAGAAGGGGAATCTTTTGGAATCTTGATCATTCTCCCATATTTCTAGAACCAACACAAGTGCAAAGGGGAGAAACATGTTGGTGACCAACGCAGGACAGTGTGGAGCAACCTGCTAGTGAATGCAACCTAGTAGGCTTACAGGGAGCACTAACTCAGATGAAGTAGTTTAGGGCTGAATGATCCAAATGGAAAACGGCATCAACCAATGGTATTCATCCACCCATGGAATTTACCCATGGTATTGTAAGTGGCATCCACCCATGGTATTGTAAGTGACATCCACCCATTGTATTCATTCATCCATGGTATTTTCCCATGGTATTGTGACATCCACCCATGGTATTCATTGACCCGTGGAATTTACTTGTGGTATTGTAACCGAAAAATACTATAAGTAACAAGTCGCATTTTGTAAAAGGACAGTTTATCTGCCACAATGTAGCTTTTATAATTATTCTTAGTTTTTATAAAAAAAAATCGTTGTGGTTTTGTTTATTGGGCATTCTCCTTTTTTCTTCTCGCATTTCAATTTTTCAGATTTTGGGGGCCTCCTCCCCCAAGATCCATTTCAATTTTTCAGATCTTAGGGGCCTCCCCCCAAGATCCAAATTAGTGGTATCAGAGTAGGTTATGATTCCATGGGAATGAGGGTTTGATGCATATTTTAGTTTCAAATTTTGTAGAAATATTCAACAAACTTTAGGCATGTGCTACATCCTCCACACAACGTTTTATTGGGCCAAGCGAGAAGAATCCTTCTTTTTTCATTTTTTATAGCAATGTTTTTGGGCGGCGAGTTTGCAGATCAGATCTGAAATTTTTGGTGCAAAATTTAAAAAACAAATAACAGATCTAGATTCCTTGCGAAAAAATACCCAAATTCAAAAAAAAAAATCAGCCGAATCGGAGTCTGGATGAGGGAGATATCGCTGATTTAAAATCAGTGATGTTGCAGAAATGTTTCTAACAACAGTTCGTGGATGGCGGCTATCCTATATTTTTTTGCAATTTTGGTGCAGAATTTTAAAAAATTGATTGTATATATTAGTTCCTCTCGAAAAATTGCTCAATTTCAAAAAAAAAATGGGTCGAATCAGAGTTCAGATGTGAGAGATATCACTGATTTAAAATAAATTATTTTTCAGAATTTTTGAGGCAGCGAAAACGTTGTTGCGCAAGTTTGAGATTATAGAGTGTCCAGATAAGGATTTCCAACACATGGGAAGATGAAAAATGGTCATTATGTTTCCAAAAACAGGTTATATAAATATTTTGAGTTATATTGGCTGAGTTATGTCCATTTTAATTCTGGAGTAGCATTCGTAGCAGGTTCCTTTTGCAGACATGTCCTCCCACCCCACTTTAGTAGGCACCTGCTTCACATTCATCAGTTTTAGCATAGCAGCATTTGGCTTGGGTTCTTTGGAGATGTTCCCTTCCACCCCAAGCTATGTAGGCACCTGCTATTTCATCAACAACCAACATCACGGTTATGGGTCAACCTCACAAAATTCTTGTCATCGAAGTCCATTTGCTAGGTCGCACACTGTTAGTATCACAGTAGGTCACAAGCATTACAAGGTATTTCTATCCTCGAACCTTCTTTTGTCATGGTTATGGGTCATCCACAAACCCACACTTCATCGAAGTTCATTTGCTAGGCTGCACATTATCAGTATCAAAGTTGCGTTACAGGGTATATCTACCCTCGGATCTTCATTCATCATGGTTATGGGTGTAGGAATATGCAGGGTAAGTTCCTCAGACAGAACACCAGAAGGACACCGCTCACAAACAGATCACAGATCAATACACCAATATTTTGACGTGGTTAAAACCCTCAGAGAGGGAAACAGTCCAGGGCCTGCGCCAACGTGGCTACTACAGGCAATTTATTAATAAAAGAATGAAAATTTACATTAGCTTCTCTCATGCACGGTTAACCTACAAATGACCCTCCATGCGCTTTAAATAGAATTCATGGACCAATCGGGTGTCAAGCCACGGATCAAGTGTTGGTAATACCGAGGAGATAATGAACCGTCGGATCACTACATATCGTGACCGTCGGATTGTAAGTTACAAAATGTACAACGGTAAAGAAACACACTTTACCTAACTCTATACTAGACCAAGTTGAACTTAACTATTTCCTATGTGTCGGAATATCCTAACAGTAGTATTTTGGGTTCAATGAGCGAGCCAAATAATGTAAAGGTGTGCAATTCTTGTCCCATCTGCTGACAAGAATATCCTATATAGTACCACAGAAGGCCTCTGGTGATGTCTCATACTCGGGGCACTCACTTTGTAGAATAATGCTCTTCACAGACTCAATCATGGAATCCCATCCCTCATAAACCTCTCCTAGGATGGGTTTGTCTGTATCTGCAAATTGAAGCAAAGAAATGATAGGGTCCATGATCTGAATAATTAGATCTACCCTCTCCCACCAAGCATCATCCAACACTGTGTCCTTCACTCTTTTAGAGGCTAGTTGATCTGTCTTTCTCCCAAAAGACCAAAACTGGAAATAACCATGGCCCCAAGAGCGGTTTTGACCGCCCTCAACCTTTTCAACATGATGAATGAAGAGGAAAACCGTGTATCAACAATCTTCGACAATGATAGATTGCTGTACTCCTTGTAGATAGTGAGGGTATTTGTATGATTTTGCACGAAGTTACGGATATGCCGTGCATCCTCAATAATATTACCAATCCAAAGCACATCAGAAGTAATGGATTTCAGTGCAAGATGCCTAAAACACTTGTGGATATTTAGCTTCCACAATCATGCCAACAACGTTGCAAACAGGTGCATTATTTGTAATGATTTGCACACAAGAATCAATACTTACATCTTCAATAACTTTAAGAAACAACTCACCCATAAATTGTGCATCCTTGTATTCTCCAAGTGTATCCATTGCTTTCAAAAAAATTGGACCATTCAAGGAAGACACCTTGAAGTTGATGAGTGGGTGTCGTGCGGGATCTGTGCATCCATTGGAAACATTGCTAACCCCAGATGTTGGGCATGATGCTTTAATAGGCTCAAGCATTTTTTGCACCTCTTTTTCTGCCTTCGTCAATAATGTGGTTCTAAGTTTCACTGAATCAGGAGACACAAACCATGATAGAGACCCGTGAGTTAGAGCTTGGAACATCTCAATAAATAGAGGTGAGCATGCAACATTAAAAGATATGAAGTTTTGATAGAAAAAAAGGCAATGGTGAGATCAAACTCTTTTTGTTTCTCTTTTTGAGAAATCTTGTCCATTGGACCAAGTGAAATTGCCTTTCTTTTTGCTTCTTGTCTCCTAATAGAACTCTCAAATGGAAATTTGGTGGTGCCTTTCTTAAAAAATGGAAGGGGGTCATCATTCTTGGTTTTTTTTTTTTTTGCTTAATTTTTAGCCACATTTTCTATACCAATAGTGGACTATTTTTCCATTTCTTTCCTCTTTTGTAAAGAAACTTGTGTACAAGCTCCAACCCCACAACCCGATAAAGCTAACAAATGGTCTTTCACACGAAAATATGTGCTTGTGAAAGTATTGTGGCAAAAGTTGCATCTTCAATTCACATTGCCTCGTCACTTCCCCTTGCTGTTTGGCCCATCCTTTCTTGTGACATATTTCCACAAGGGATATTTTTCAATGTTACCTTTATGAGGAAGTCTTCCCTCAACATTGCTTGCAACAGATTCTGATGATATTGGGGGAAGAGGGGCATCTCCAATGAGGACATTCTTCCCCTTCCTTTGCTCGCTACCTGCTGCTCTTGATTGAGCCATGATACTGTAAAAAAATAAACAAAACATGCACAAATTTGTAAAAGAAATGCATATACAAACTGCTGTAATACAAATGCAAAAAAATAGAGAGGAAATGCATTTACCTGTTGCTTGAATATCCTTGAAAACGCTCCAAACCCTTGGCTCCTTGCTCCAAACTTCTAACAACAAACCCACAACTCACTTCTTGCGAAAGGAATGACACAAAGTGATAAAAAATGAGCAATTACGCCTTTTTATTGGCCCGTGGGTCCCGATTTTCTAGATTTGTGTCCGGATTTCATGACACGTTGTGTCCGAATGGGATAAGATCCAAATTCGATCGTGTCCCATTCAAACAAGATGTGTCATGAAATTTGGAGACGATTTAGGGCGAATCGAATCCGATTAGCAGGATTCAGACACGTGGCCAAAAAAGAATGAATCTGGTTTCAGAGCCTAGAAGATATTGAAATTTTTCCTTGGGTGAATTCCCTAGAAATTTATGCTCTAGGTGACCTAATGGGAGTAGACTTGGGGAAAAAGGGAAAAATGGTAAAAGAAAGGTTAAAATGATCACCCTTTTTAGGGACCAATGCCTAATTCACTTGGGGATATGGATCAAGGATAATGATGAATACTTGGTTTCTTGATCAAGGAGGCCCAGAAAGTCAACTTCATCCAATGTTGAGAGAAAGAAAAGAAAAGTGACCTTCAAGCATATATACTTCAAAGCAAACGATGCAAGCTTATCGAGATAAATAAATCTCTAGGACATTTCATTCATATAACATTGGTCCATACATTAAATTAGCTAAAACATGCTTAATTCCACATTTCAATTATGCAACAACTAGCCCTAATTTTAGCAGAATGCAACAACAAGAATAACCATTTCAAAATTTACTTGCAACGTTATAAAATATATCCAACCAACATTTCGTTTGCAAATACGAAGCTCCAAGATAGAAATAACCCAAATCCATACATCAAAATTCATGCATCCTCCAAAGAAAAAAATGCGAAGTCCTCTAAAGATAGAGAGATCCCAAGTGAAGTGATGATACAAATGAATTTATCTAACATCAACATATAGCCTCCTAAGGAGTTTGAGTTAGCTTGTGGGCCCCTAAAAGATAAAATAATGTGCAAATAATAACTCCTAATGGTGACAAGCCTAGCGTACTAGTTCATAATGTAAAAATAAGCCTCGCAAAGGGCCAAATAATAATGTATGCATGTCGTAGGGCCCTCCAAAGGCTCAATAACAGCCTGCAGTGCCATATTGAGGAATAAATTTCTCGAAACATGATGGACAAGGGGGTGGCTCCTTGTTCTCCAAGTAGTAGACCTGTGGTGTTCTCAGTGGGTCAGAGGGCACATCAATGACCCCATGGGTCTCCATATGAATCATAGATGCCTGTAGATCCTCTACAATGGTCCAAGTGGTGGAATAAATGTTGCCATGACATCAGACAAGTGCTGGGCATCTGCCAAGAGTGTGGGGTTCCTATGGGGGCCTGCGGGGCTGTTGATATTTAATGTACCTTGGGCAAGTGGTTTTCCCATGGGTTAGTCTCTACCTAGGGAAAAGTGCCTGAAATAATTATTTTCCCAAGTGTGACTTTATAAGTGGTAAAGTCAATGTTAAATTATAAAGTGAAAAGTGACTTTAGACATAAAGTACAATGTGGGTAATTTATTTAATGGGTGAGTTAAAAAATACAAAGAGAGAATTAAATGCACATTTATTCTCATCCCTTGATTTCAACGAATTTCAGCCATTAGATCTTAGGGTTGCCCAAAAGTCATTTAGGGAAACAAAAGGGGGAAAAGAAAAGAGACTGCATTCATTCTTCATGAGTAGGTTGGAGAAAGGAGGCTGAGCATTGGAAAAGGGTTCTGAAGGAGAAATTTGTTAGAGCAAGTTGGAGTGATTTATGAGCAGAGCTGGGCATGGAAATGAAGGCATAGAAGAGAACAAAAGGTAAAGTATGAACAACATTTAATGATTTGAGTTGCACGCCATTCGAAAGAAGTTTTTGAGATTTTTTTTTGAAAAATCCATATAGTGTGCACAACGGTACAGAAATCCGTATGGAGTTCGTACAATACATATTTTCAGCTTCAAGTGGGCATGGAAATCGAGGCAAAGTGGGCATGTTTTTAAGGAGTTTTGGGTTGAAGAGATAAGTTGTATTTTGCTGTTTTGTTTTGTTTGCAAATGTATTTTTCCTGAACTTGAAAGATAAATAAATTTGAAGAGCTCTCTAACAGGTTTTCCTAGAGAAGATTGAAGGGGTTTTCCCTGGGTCCAAGTTGACAAAAAATCTGTGTATTTTTATGTGTGTCGCTGGTCTGTGTATGTCCATATTTATTTTCAGCATGTGTTGACAGTCCCATGTGTTTTAATTTGAAAATTCATTTCGAAAATTCTATATGTTGAATGTATGTTTATGGGAAATAGCATTTAAATGAATGGGATTGATAAGGTAAATTAAAATCGGGTTGGGATTGCAGGAAACCTTTGTCATGAAATTTCAGCTGGAGCATAGTGTACCAAGCATGTCAGCATCAATCCCAAAAGTGGGTCGCTAGTAGTCTTTGAATATCCATGAAGGTCTGTGGAGTGTTGTCTACTGTTGTGGAGGCCCATGGCTTTCTATGTACACCCTACATACGTCAATGTGGACCTCTAGGGGTCAGGATCCCATATAGGGAAGCCAAACCCAAATGGAAACCATCTGCAATCCTGCATAATATCCAATGTGTCCCCTAGGCTTCCAGTACAACCAGTCATTAAAATAATCGGGTAAAAGATATTACAAACAATGGATAGCAAAGTGGGCACTTCGAAATGGCATGCCCTTCTGTAGTGGGCTTTGGCATCTGCTAGTGTCTCCAGGCTCCAAAGGGAGTTAGCAAAGTACCTTATTAGGTGGTTTCAGCCCTTAGTGGGGATAGTATGTCCAAGGTACATGCTTCTAATGGGGGTGGCAAGTGACACATAGGTGGGATGGAAGTCCACACCTGGGTATATAGTGTATACGAGGGAGTAGTCGTGGTACATAAGGTGGCGCGACCTTGATTCTTCTATCCTTCTTTACACGCCTTTTGTTTTTTATGAATTTTTTTAATTAACTGCTCAGGGCTCATAGGACAAGAGCATGATGTGTATGATATAGCAATGCTTACCGCTTTTGAGGTAGGGTGGTTCATTACCCTCTAGGGGTTGGGACAATCATGGGTTTCTAAATGATAGAGCAGGCTCATCTAGGGCCTATGGAATTTGGGTGATGGCCACAGATGGGGTAGAGCTCATGTGTTGGCTTTTGCCCATGTACTAGTTGTTTTTGTCTCGACTATCTTTTGCATTTTGTGGTACAATTTCTTGTTAAATGTGGTAAATTATGCTTTTTCTTCTTTTTTTAGTTGCTTCAATCTCCGAGGCATCATTCTAGGCCTGACCCATGGTGGGGGCAAGGGGATATGGAGGCTAACCCTATTTGGACTTTGAATGGGAATGTGGATTCAAGTGGGAGAAATGATGAATGGGGGGGAATAGTGAATGGAAAGGGAGTAGTATGTGCGACCCGTGAGTAAAGGAGCGGGACCATGCACCCAAAGTTGGGGTTTCCCATGTAGTACCACCCTACTACCAAATGGTCAATAAAGGGGATCACACAGGACTAAGATCCAAGGGTAACAACCAAAAGAGATCAAAGAGAAGAGTACAAACTAAGCCCACTCTTTCCGCCAAATCCCCCCATCAATCCATACCCAGAAGAATCCATGTTAAGTAAACTCATTACTCAATTATGAAATGACAAGACATACCTTCAAATTCGGGAGGCCCACCTTCAAACATACGATCAATATAGGTGGGTGAGGAACCACATGGCTGGCTCAGTTGGTAGAGAAAAGGCACAACGAACTAGTAGGAGGCATCAAGGGGCTGCCGATTGAGGCTAACAAGATGGAGAAACACAAGTAGGTTGCACATGATTACACTGGAGAGGGGAGACTGCGGAGTGATCAAAACCTTGAGGGAGTGTCCAAGGAGGAAAAGTAAAATCAATGAATGGCTTTACCTTGATAAAATACTCGGGCTGGGGGGGACGGCTCACAATTACTTGACATCATATGACCAAGGGTGAGGGAATCACTTGACAAAGATTCAAGATGATGAACAATAGGAACAAGGGAAAAAGAAATATTGCATTCAACGGGTTGCACTTTCCCAAAATCATAATGTAAAGGCTAAAGTGATTTGAACATTGAATCATAGTCATGAGAGGTGGGAGCCTTATCAATTTCCTTAGTATAAAAGATCAGGTCTCGCCTACAAGGAAAATTGATCTCTTCTAACTGCCCCTCTTTATGCAAAGGAAAATGGAGATTATCCTTCGTAGGTGTATCAATGGGTATGTCATCATAAGTAGTGCCTGAGGGGAAGGGAAGACTGTTTTCACCCTCATCCTCCTTGTCGGTGTCATAATTGAGAGCACAATCAAATCGAGGACCAACAATTTCCCATTTCTCCTTTTCAATGTGGAAATAATCTTCAATGTCATCTTTCAAGGGGCTAATGGGATCATCTCTCTCAAGGTTTTCAAAAGAGGATTCATCGGGGGTAATACCGTAATATCCTTGAGAAAGGTAGGGTTGGTCTTTATTTCACTTTGCATAAATTCATCCTTTCTAGTGCATGCATCCTCAAAATCATCATTTTCATCACGTGGACCTGAGGAGGACTCATCTTCTTGTTCATTACCTAGATTCTTAATGCCTTGATGATGTTCGATGAGGGCTTCCTCTTGGATGCTTAATGTGGGGCATACATGAAAATGTGTAAGGAAGCTATCAACGAACTCCTTTATAGATGAGATGCTCCTAGGTTCGTGAATTTGCAACCATGAGTGATGACCATAAAGGGAACTAAAGAATAAAAACATAAGGTTATCATGGTGGACCACTTTCTCCTTTGAAGTATGTGCATTAAATCTTTCCACATGGTCAATTGCGGAGCTTGGATCACCATCAAACACGGTCATCCCACGTAGCATCCTTCCCGCAATATGATTAGGATGTCCAGGGATGCTAGCAATGTCCAAAGAGGGAAATTTATGTAAGAATGACAACCTATTTGAGATATATATGAAACATATGTAGGAGTCGCCAGGGTGAAATTAAAGATCCCTAGAAAAATGCTTGCTTCACCCTACAAGCATCGACCTTAGACTTCGTTGAAGAGCTAGGGGTTCATTCTTCCAATGGAGTCGTCAATAATGATATGTTAGTATGTCGTATGGGGAACAAAACACAAGCTTCGGTCCCTGGCAATGACGCCAGAAATGTTACCACTCAAACCAGCAGGGGACCTACAGGGGTTCCTAAGAAGGCAACAACTAGATCAAGGGCAATGATGGAGGCTTAGTCCACTGTCACCACAACTAAGTATCCCTTCTCTTTATGGACTTTCACCAATGGGAGGAGTCCTGGTAGTGTAGGGATCACTTTGTAAAGTAGATGTCAATGTATAGGTGAGAAGTCACCCTGAAAACCCTTTCCCATGTATGGAGTAAAAAGTGGAACTTGCTTGCTTTTTAAGCAAGGGTCTTGATCCATTGGTGATAAGGGGTGAGGATCGAAGGGTTGAGGGAGAAAGGATAGACTTATAAGGAGATTCTCGATCCCTATAATCCTTGGAAACTTGTATTCCTAAATGGGTTTTGACAAATAGTCTTTATTGAGAAGTGGGACCACACGGGTCAAAGTTGACCCAACCCAGGTTCAGGGATGGAATGTAGCATCCAATTATGTTCCTATATTGGATGAGGTGAGGGGAAACAACCAAACAAGAATATTTACTTAAAAGGATTGAATTGATCCTATTGAGGTCTAGCCTTGGGGATGCCTAGGCAAAATTCAGTCCTAGAGCTATGGCTTGGGGTTCCCAGGTATTCCACCATCAGGATTGCTTCAAATTTGGAGGAGAGAGAGGGGACCCACCAGCGTAGTAGCCTAGAAGAGATCAAAATTTTTCCTTGGGTCAATTCCCTGGAAATTGATGCCCTAGGTGACCTAATGGGGCTAGACTTGGGGAAAAAGGGAAAAATGGTAAAAGAAAGGTTAAAATGATCACCCTTTTTAGGGACTAGTGCCTAATTCACTTGGGGATATGGAGTCAAGGATAATGATGAGTAAGAACTTGGTTTCTTGATCAAGGAGGCCCGGAAAG
This sequence comes from Pinus taeda, assembly GCA_000404065.3. NCBI lineage: Eukaryota > Viridiplantae > Streptophyta > Pinopsida > Pinales > Pinaceae > Pinus > Pinus taeda. Next base: position 25,416 of record APFE031285478.1, on the reverse strand, counting down.
TCAACTTCATCCAATTTTGAGAGAAAGAAAAGAAAGGTGACCTTAAAGCATTTATACTTCAAAGCAAATGATGCAAGCTTATCGAGAGAAATAAATCTCTAGGACATTTCATTCATATAACGTTGGCCCATACATTAAATTAGCTAAACCATGCTTAATTCCACATTTCACTTATGCAACAACTATCCCTATTTTTAGCAGTATGTAGCAACAAGAATAACCACGTCAAAATTTACTTACAATGTTATAGAATATATTGAACCAACATTTTGTTTGCAAATAAGAAGCTCCAAGATAGAAATAATGCATACATCAAAATTCATCCATCCTCTAAAATAATTTTCCAAGGAAAGAATGCGAAGTTCTCTAAAGATAAAGAGATCCCAAGTTAAGTGATGATACAAATGAATGTATCTAACATCAACATATAGCCTCCTAAGGAGTTCGAATTAGCCCATGGTCCCCTAAAGATAAAATAATGGGCAAATAATAACTCCTCATGGTGACAATCCCACCATACTAGCTCATAGTGTAAAAATAAGCCTCGCAAGGGGCCAAATAATAATGTATGCATTTCGTAGGGCCCTCCAAAGGCTCAATAACTTCCTGAAGTGCACCGACCATTTCATGATGGCCTCCATCTTGGAAGGATCTATCTTTAATTCTCCTCCATTAATCACATATCCCAAATACACCAAGGACTGCTGCGCAAACTCGCACTTCTTGAGATTTGCTAGCAGCTGGTGCTTCTTCAATGTTTCTAGCACTTGCGTCAAATGTGAAATATGCTCCTCCCAGGTAGCACTATATATCAGTATATCATCCAAATAGACAATAACAAATGAATTTATAAAAGGGCACAGTACATCATTCATTAATCTCATAAATGTAGCCGGTGCATTACATAGGCCAAATGGCATAACTAACCACTCATACAAACCTTGACTTGGTTTTGAAGGCCGTCTTCCATGTATCTTCTTCTTTGACTCGAACCTGGTGATATCTAGACTTCATGTCCAACTCGGTGAAATACTTTGCTTGCTGCATATTGTCTATCCTGTGCAGGGGGTATCTATTCTTGAGCGTGATTTTATATAATGCCTTGTCATCTATACACATCCGCCAAGTCCCATCCTTCTTTGGCACAATGATGATGAGTGACCCACATGGTGATGTATTCTGTCGAATGACACCAACAACTGTTGCAACTGTTTCTTCACCTCGCTTCTATAACAGACCGCTTGTACAACCCAGTATTTGGCAATGTGGAGTCTGGAAATAGCTGGTTCTCGTGCTCCATGTCTCTCTTAGGGGGTGGCCCTCTCGGAACACATGCTTGTATGCCTATAACAACTCCTCCAATGTTTTTATTTCTTAGTACACCCCTCTAAGGATGCCTTGCCTCTTATTGACTCCTTTACAGAGTGATTTTTTCCTAAAAACAATAAAACATACTCCTTGCTGGAACCGATCAATTTCTTGGCTTGGTTGACACTTACCAGTGAAATTTTCGACTTGCCTTTGTGCGTGTTGATGATGAATGATTTTCCATCCTTGATGAGTCGGTATTGGTTAACTTTCCTCATGAATATTGCATGACGCATGTACATTAATGGACTACCATACCCAAATCCACATACATCAAAGGGAACCACATCTAGATCTACTTCATCAATAAAATCAACACTGATAGAAAATCTAATTTTAGACTGTTTTGTTACCTTCAGCTCTGCATCCTTATGTACCCATCCCAATGGATATGGGTTTGGATGATCACGAACTTCTAGCGCCAACTTCTTGACCAGATCTGCTGCAATGAGATTTGCCTGTGATCCTGAATCAAACAGAGCATCAATCTTCGTCTTCTTGACCTGTATCTTTACATGGAAGAGTTTGTTCATTTCTTTCTCTTTCTGTTGTTGAAGGCTACTCGGATTCACCTCCTTCTGCATTGACGTACAAACGATCTTTTCATCCACGTCCGAGCTGCTTTCAACTTGGCTGCTCGAATTAGTGGCCATGAGATTCTTCTTCTTATTATCTTTCTTCTTGTTCTTCGGGTTTAGCTCTGGATGCAATTTCCAACACTTCTCCTCTGTATGGCCATCATTGTTGCAATGGTTGCATTGGTTGCTAGGATCTTTGCATTAGTGTGTTGTGGTTGCTGTCTTTTTATCTTTTCCCCCTTTATTCTTCTTCTTCCCCTCTTTAGAAGCATCTTGTTGTTGGAAGGTGAGGCCGCTTCGCTCTCTTTCTCTTTCTGGAAATATGGTTGCAAATACAAAGAATTAATGTCCGTGGTTTGTGGGCTGCTACAATGCACAAATCCTCTGTGTGTGCTCGACCTCCTATCTCTCTTGTCTATCTTTGCTTAACTAGGAAACAAAATGCTCTCGAAAGAATGGAATGCCTCTTCCTCCTAGTGCCCTGGTTATAACACAGCCTAATAACCTACTAGTGGTGGTTATAACACAACCCGATAAGCTACTAGTGGTTAAGTTTGACTACATCAACTCTTAATTAGAGTTACAAAATAAACTCTTCTACAGTCTTTTACATCACAAACACGTGGCTAGCCCCTTTTCAATGAATAATTGGGGTTGACACGACATCCTCTCGAACTATAGGTGTGAAAACAGAAGGTCAACCTCTGAGTGGCATAACTTTTTCATACAAACTCCGATTGACGTGATTCTTGCATCGCTGGAAAGCTCTCTGTGTGTAGAATAACATGAAAAGATGTGGCGTTCAAGCAACAAAGTTTTACCCCAAAAAACCTCGTTTGATGCCTCAAAACTCTCCCGGAAGGTTTCAGACCACGTTTCGCCAAACTGGGTCCCGCTGGTAAAAATTGTCCGGTGAGCTGATTCCTCCACCTTTTCCTCTCCAAATGCATCGAGATGGATGAAAAACAATATAATGATGCAATTCGGATCACAAACGATGCAAGCTTATCGAGACAAATAGATCTCTAGGAAATTTCATTCATATAACATTGGCCCATACATTAAATTAGCTAAAACATGCTTAATTCCACATTTCAATTATGTAGCAACTAGCCCTAATTTTAGCAATATGCAACAACAAGAATAACTACATCAAAATTTACTTACAACGTTATAGAATATATCCAACCAACATTTCGTTTGCAAATAAGAAGCTCCAAGATAGAAATAACCCAAATCAATACATCAAAATTCATCCATCCTCCAAAATAATCCTCCAAGGAAAAAATACGAAGTTCTCTAAAGATAGAGAGATCCCAAGTCAAGTGATGATAGAAATGAATGTGTCTAACATCAACATATGGTCTTCTAAGGAGTTCAAATTAGCCTATGGGCCCCCGAAAGGTAAAATAATGTGCAAATAATAACTCCTAATGGTGGCAAGCCCAACATACTAGCTCATAATGTAAAAATAAGCCTCGCAAGGGCCCAAATAATAATGTATGCATGTTGTAGGACCCTCCAAAGGCTCAATAACATCTTGAAGTGCCATATTGAGGAATAAATTCCTTGGAACATGATGGACAAGGGGTGGCCCCTTGTTCTCCAAGTAGTAGACTTGTGGTGTTCTCAACAATATTCCACCAAGTCTCCGGGACGGGGAGACGTGGGTGCGGGGATACATACAAAGGGGACCTGTGGGAGTACCCTCAAATTTTAGGGAAATTTAGGGGGGACGGGGGGACGTCGGGGTATATAATTTTAATTATTATATATATTATATATATATATATATATATATATATATATATATAATTTTCATGTTCATATTCATTGTTCAATAATGAAAGCTATTAAATAGACTAATTAAGTAATAGTAATGTTCCACCAAGTCTTCGGGACTGGGAGACGCGGGTGCGGGGAGACGCACAAAGGGGCCGTGTGGGAGTACCCTCAAATTTTAGGGAAATTTAGGGGGTATGGGGGGACGCGTAGGAATAATATATATATATATATATATATATATATATATGTATATAATATATATATATTTTCGTGTTCACATTCATTGTTCAATAATGAAAGCATATTAAATAGACTAATTAGTAATAGTAATACCAATACATTGAAATTTCGAAGTTGATCCATACATAAAATTTAAATTCATAATTGAATCAAATAATGACATATATCGTAATTGAATCTTGATCCATCCTCATCATTCATTTTGATACATACATCATTCATATGACATACTCATTATAATGTTCTAAATTCTACATCAATACCATAAGATTCAATACTAAAATTCTGTAATGAAATATTCAAATATAATGTACATTGATCCATATCATTCATCATTCATCAATCATCATTCTATAATCTACATTGAATCATTGATTTAAAAATTAAATTGAAAATTCATCATTCATCATTCATCATTCTAGAATCTAAATTGAAAGCAAAACATACTAGTATATTACTATATACTATATTAATATACTAGATACTGAAGTTTGAACACTAAATTAAAAATTTATATAACTCAAAGTTTCAATCTCAAAAATAGTTAAGAGTGAAGAGTCTTTCATCAATATCTAGTGTCACAGCTCAACTGTTAAAAGTAAAACTGAAAAGTAAAAATGGAAAATGAACACTGAAAATAAAATCAACTTCAAGGACTTAATCTCAATAATTGGTCCTCTGCATCCATCTGTTGCATGAAGTCATCAGGACCATCAATGGGAATGTCGTTATCTGAGTCAGAGTCACTCTGTTGAGTAACCAATGGAACTCCAACCAAACCATGCTGCAACTCATCTGGTCCATCCTCATCATCTATCTGTGCACTATCCTCTGGAACCACATCCCATCGCGTTGCTGGTCCCCTCTGATACTTTGGTGTCTTCCTATTTGCAAGACGTAGAGAACTATGCACTGCAACTAGCTTCTCTGCTCTCCTAGAGGAAAGTCTATTCCTCTTGATAGAGTGGATGAAGCTATATGTGGGCCAATTCCTCTCTGCTGCAGAGGAATTAGCAATTTGAGACAATAAACGACTAGCAAGTTGTTGGATCTTAGAGCCTCATCCCCATGCATGGTCCACCGACCAATGGGGTCAGTCTGGCCCAAATCATTGCGATCTTCCCTTGCATCAGGCTTGTTGAAGGAACCATTGAGACTTGCAAATTGCATCCATTGTCTCCTAATGGTTCTCCCTTCTTCTAAACTATACATCTTTGTAATCGCTGCTCGAAATCCCTTTTTGACCTCTGGATCTTCAATGGGAAGAATTCTACCAGTTCTTGCCACATACCATTTTGGGTTGAGTGCATATGCCGCCGTGTGCAAAGGTGTATTCATTCGATCCCACCTACGCTGAATAACGGGTCGAATCTGAGTCGTATAGAACTCTAAGGAAGGATCTTTCTCACGAATGGCCACCCTTACTTGATCCAACATACTATCAAAAGTCTCATAGATTTCTCCAAGAGTAGGAGAATCCGTGTCAGTGTAATAAATGACCTCAACTACAGGACATAAGAGTGACACCAAATAACTACAATCTGTCCACCAATCGTTATCCAATATCTGAATCCTGATTTTCTTCCCTTCCTCTATCTTGGATTCTGTCCATCTGTTCCAATTTGGAGTCACAACCATGGCCTGCAATGCTGACTGCAACTCCAACATCGTCTCTAATAAAAGAAAATAACTAGCATATCTGGTATCGATAGGCTTGAGGAATTCCTTCCTCGTATGAGACCTGTACATGGCTAAGGAGGTGTGGTGATTGTAAATAAACATTTGCACATTTCTTGCAGTTGTCACCAAGTTAGATACCCACTCAATTTTTCCAGCGTCTTTCAATGCATTATTGAGCGCATGCACACAACAAGGGGTCCAAGAAATGTCTGTATTTAGTCTGAATCATTAATCCTGCTGATCTACACATTGCTGTTGCATCTGTCACAATCTGTACAACATTTGTAGAGCCAACCTCCTCTATAATATCACAAAGAAGCTCAAATTGGAAAGCTGCACCTTTGCGCTTTCCAGAACAATCAATAGCTCTAAGAAGGAAAGGCCCCTCTCGGCAAGTAACTATGATGTTGATAAGTGGACGTTTGGCAGTGTTTGTCCACCCATCCATAACAATAGAACAACCTTCCCTCACCCATGTCTGCCTCAAAGTTTCCTTTTGCACATTAATATTGGCCACTTGCCTTTCTAATATCACTGTCCTCAACTTATGTTCACCTGGGGGCACATATGAGGGTCCTGCTACTGCAATTGTCTTGACCATCTCCTTGTAGTAAGGAGAACGACCAACATGGAAAGGAATTCCATTCGCAAAAATAAATCTGCCAATGGTATCATTTGTATCATCACGATTCAACTTACTATACATCCCCGCAAGAGTTGGTCCCACTGCACAAGAGCGGGAACCCTTAGTCCCAATAGGAGATGGTGGAGGCATATCTTTCATCTTTTTTAGTTTTAATTTTCTTTTTGAGCTTGTGGCTTCATTAAAATTTTGTTGAGCTTGGGCCATGACATTTTTGCTTGAGAACATGCCCTTTGCATCTGTTGCCATTTGCATTCTCAAGAGCTCTGATTTTTGCAGCATGGTTAAATTTGTACATATACTAACCCCTTTGCCACCTACACCCAAAAGATGCATCCTGAGGCGACTATAACTCCCAGCCCAAGAATGGCCACAAACATTGCATTTCCAATGGCGTGTCCCACCTTTTTTGCTTCTTGGTTTTGGTTGGGTTGAAGAGCCAGACATTTTGGTAGCATATAGCAAAAGAAGTTTGCTTGGATTAAATGTCCCCTTTGCATATTCTACCAATGACTTTGATGGGGTTGGAGTCATTGGAATGACATTAGTACTAGCTCCACTAATGCCATGGGTTTAATTCATTGTTGATGGAGTTTTAGTTTGAAGAGGACTTGTTGTTTCAATTTGAGGATCATATTCACTTTCAGTTTCACTGTCACTGCCATTGTGGCTGCTGTCACTTATTTTGCAAATAATTTATTTTGCAGATTTTGTATTACTTAATGCCCTACAAGAAGGGTTTCAAAATTTAAAATTTAAAACTACTGATAATTTATAAAACTGAGTAACCAATTTATAAAACTGATAATTTAATAAATTATAATTTTAAATTTATAAAATAGAAACTATTCTAACTCTAAGTGGTTACTGCCTAGTGCCAACTGGTTTCCAAATTCTATAGTTCTAAGTTTACATAAATTAAAATTCTTAATTTTTATTACTACTGATATTGCTTCAAAAAAGTTTACACCGTGAATTTGACAAACAATTTACAGTTTTTCACTGCCACATAAAATTTTAAAGCTTTAAAACTGAAACATGAAAAAAAGCAAAATAAAATTGCAGCAAGTTAGAAACTTACTGTACAGTGTAGAGGGCAGGGTCGATGATGGCTGTGTGGCCAAGGTCGACGACAGAAGTGGCGGCAGCGGTGGCAAAGGTCGACGGTTTTGCAGCGGGTTGAACAACTGCGTAGACACCAACAACTGCGTGGACGTGGAGCAACTGCGTGGATGGCTCGTGGAGCAGTTGCGTGGAGCAGCAGCGCTGTGTGGAGCAGCAATGCTGTGTGGACAGGTCGTCGACAGGTCGTGGAGCAGCGGCGTGGAGCAGCAGCGCTGCGTGGAGCACCAATGCTGCATGGACGGGTCATGGAGTAGCTGCATGGAGCAGTAATGTTGCGTTTACAGCCTACAAGATATCGTGGAGCAACCGAAGGAGGATAAGGCGTGAGCTCTCGGTTACTTGTGGAGAGCGTGGGTGTAGTGGGAGCAAAGTGAAATGGCGGAAGAAAGAATGAGCTCAACTATGGCAACAGAGCTCGAAGTGGGAGCAGAATGAAATGGCCGCAGAAAGAATGAGCCTAAACAATGAAATTTGGTTGTAAATGAAAAAATGAAAGTAAACCTAACTTTTCATGTTTATTTTTTATTTGTTAGTTTAGTTTTATTTTTATTTTTTATTTTTTAATAAATTAATTTTCAATATTTTTATTTATTTTTATTATTTATTTATTTATTTTTCTTTCTATATAAAGTGTAATTAGACAAAATTGAAGGGGGACGAGTCCCCCCATGTTCGGGGGATGCCTAGACAAACCCCATCTTTGGGGCGACGCCAAGAAGTACCCCTTTCAGGGAGTCGAGTCTCCCACACTGGGGAAACGAACTCCCTTACGTCTCCTCGAGTCTCCCCAAAAGGGGTGCATGGGGAAACGCACCCCTAAGAGTCTCCTCGTCTCGGGTGTGTGGGGTGTGAGGGGTGCGTGCACTTGACCCTGGGGGACGCATCCCCGTGGAACACTGGTTCTCTGTGGGTCTGAGGGCACATCAATGACCCCATGGGTCTCCATTTGAATCAGAGATTTCTATAGATCCTCTGCAATGGTCCAAGTGGTGGAATGAATGTTTCCATGACGTCGTACAAGTGCTGGGGCATCTGCCAAGAGTGTGGGGTCCTTGTGGTGGCCTGCGGGACATAGTGTACCAAGCATGCCACCCTCATCCCAAAAGTGGATCGCTAATAGTCTTTGAATATCCATGAAGATCTTTAGAGTGTTGTCTGCTATGGAGGCCCATGGCTCTCTATGCACACCCTACATGTGCCAATGTTGACCTCTGGGGGTTAGGATCCCATATAGGGAAGCCAAACCCAAATGGAAACCACCTGCAATTCTGCATAAGATCCAATGCGTCCCGAAGGCTTCCAATACAATTAGTCCTTCAAATAATCAGGTAAAAGAGCTTAGAAACCATGGATAGCAACGTGGGCACTTCATAATGGCATGCCCTTTCGTAGTGGGCTTTTGCATGTGCTAGTGTCTCCAGGCTCCAAAGGGGTTAGCTGAGGACCTTATTAGGTGGCTTCACTCTTAGAGGGGATAGTATGTCGAAAGTACATCCTTCTCATGGGGGTGGCAAGTGACAAATAGGTGAGATGGAATATGGAATGAGAGGGGCAGCCCAGGGTCACATAATGGGGCATAGGGGTAGCTAGATAAGGGGAAGCCCACACCTGGGTATATAGTGTATAGGAGGGAGCAGTTGTGGTACATGAGGTGCCCCGACGTTGATTCTCCCACCCTTCTTTATACGCCTTTTGCTTTTTATTAATTTAGCTTTAATTAACTGCTCGAGGCTCAAAGGATAAGAGCATGATGTGTATTATATAGTAGTGATTATCTCTTTTGAGGTAGGGCGGTTCATTTCCCTTTAGAGGTTGGGACAATCACGGGTTCCTAAATGATAGAGGAGGCTCATCTAGGGCCTATGGAAGCAGGGTGATGGCCACAGATGGAGTAGAGCTCATGTGTTGGCTTTTTCCCATGTGCTCATTGTTTGTCTCGGCCATCTTTTGCATTTTGTGGTACAATTTCGTGTTAAATGTGGCCAATTATGCTTTTTCTTCTTTTTTTTGGTTGCTTCAACCTCCGGGGCATCATTCTAGGCCTAACCCAAGGTGGGGGCAAGGGGATAGGGAGGCTAACCATATGTGGACCGAGAATGGGAATGTGGACCCAAGTGGGAGAAATGATGAATGGGGGTATAGTGAATGGAAAAGGAGTAGTATGTGCAGGTAGAGGAGCGGGACCACACACCCAAAGTCAGGGTTTCCCAAGTAGTACCATGCTATAACCAAATGGTCGATAAAGGAGATCCCTGTTGGAATTTCTAAGTTTAATTCATTAGAAATTCTTCCTGTACTATCTGTTTTATTTCTTCCTACTTGTTTAATTACTTAACAAGTTATTTACCATGTAAATACTGAACATAAACACAAGTACAGTATCAACATCTATCGATCATCCACTGAAAGAAAATAAGCACACAAGTGACATCGTTATTTTTGGACCAATGTCCCCAAAAAGACCCAATGCGGGAAAACCGGTGCAACTATTCAGAGGGTTTTATTATTATGCAATTTCAGAATACAACCAGGGTGTCAGAAACGGCCCACCCAACAAAGAATGCCCTCGACAGTAGTACCTCTCCTCGGAGAGAGATATTCCGACTGAATAATCACTGGATGAACGATCCCACAGTAACAATTGCAGCTCCCACTACTCTGTGTCACTCTGATAGGGATTGCGTCACCCTATCCAGCTCACCAGCACCCAGTATATCCCACGAAATCCTTCCAGCATTGCCTCTTGGCCCTTCGTCAGCTTTGCTAGCCTCTGCATCATCTTCTGGAGCTTCTGCGTTAGCCCCTAGACCCTCTGCGTCTCGCATGCTAGCCTCTCTTGGCTCTGCGCAACTCCTGACTGCCTCTGCGTAGCACCCAAATGCCTCTGCGTAGCACCCAACTACCTCTGCGTCAACTTCTCTGGGCTCTGCGTTGTCTCTCTGGTACCAACTCTGCCTCTCTGCTATGAATCTACTGCCCCTCGTTGCTGATCACTGATTCTATCTCTCTTAGCAAACCTTGCTCTAGAGAATAGAATGATTGATCACTCTAGTGTGTTCTCCAACTGACCCTCAAGCCTTCTCTTATACTTTTCTCATTGGTCCATCAACGACCGAGATTAAATCTCTAATCAATGACTAAGATTAGGTTTGGGTTGATCCATGACTTTTGGAACATTTTAATCCAGTTTTATATTAATACCCATTAATATTTTATTTTTCCTAAGTTTAGACTTAGGAACTCCATTAAAAATATTAATTTTTTTAACATCTCCCAAACCAGTTAGAATCTGCCCAAACCATTTCTTGGTTTTGGAGATCTTATGTGCTTTAGCCTCTCCACCAATTTTCATGGCTAGAGCACATTTGATGCTACCCCAATTCAACAATTGCATGTGACTAAGATCCAAGGGTAACAACCAAAAGAGATCTGAGCAGTAAAGTTTGAGCTAGAGAGGGACGCAGTGTCAGTGACGGGCAGGGACAATGATCTGAAGGAAGATTTCCAAATCTGGAGAGGCAACAATAAGAGGTCGAGTTATTCCTAGTGTAGGCAGCTTGAGTGCGAGTAGCGCGAGTGCAAGCAGAAGCCTGAGTATGGGCAGAAGTCCGAGTACGGGAAACCATGTGAGTACAAGCAGAAGCCTGAGTACGGGCCGGAACACAAGTACATGTAGAAGCGTGAGTACAGGCAACCAGATAAGTGCAGGCAATGTGAGTTGCTGGGGCTTCTTGTGGCGGAAGGGAAATTCCCTTAGATAATTTCGACCATATTTTCTTGTTGTGGATTGCTAGTTTCAGGGATGTAGGTTGTACTCAAAATTTCACTTCTACTTAATAATAAAAACCCTTAGCTGCTACATCGATTTTCCTAAGTTGGGTTTTTTCGGGGATATTTGTCCAAAAATGATTATATCGATTTTTATGTGTGTGAGAAAGTATTTTTCTCAGTTTCTAGCGCTTTTGTTTTCCACAGTATTTTTGTGAAGGTTGCAGTATAATTCTTTCGTTGTTGTTGTAGCAATAAACTGTTAAATTAATTTACAGTTAGAAGAAATAATTCCAGTTGCTGCAATAGAGTTGAAAATTTCACACACATTATCCATGAGATGACGCACTTGGACCAATGTGCCCAACCGACATAGCATTATGGAGTGGTAGTTGATTTGAGACCCAAAGGAGGTTTATCTCACCCTTGAGACATGGGAGGGTTGGCACCATCATCAGAGCTCTCATTTGGAGCATTATACAAGCTTATCTATCTTCAGGAGAACCACGAGACCAACATTTGTGCCCCAAAACCACTTAGGGGCTCCACATGATGACTTGCATGGAGAATTAGGGGTTGTCCCCTAATTTTTGATTTATGGAGCTCTCTCTCACATCTTGGCACCTCAAGGACTCAACGTGGTCCTCCAGCGACCCTACATCAACATGATGTCATCAATTCACCTAACATATGGATGGCTAATTCATAATTTTTGAAAGCTATTTGGTCGGCTTGTGACCAAGGCTTGTTTCTTGCTCATTGTTTTAATATTTTGGGGGCTAATTAGGCTAATTCGACTTAGTGAGTCTCATATAAATAGAACACAAGTTCATTTGTGAGAGATCATCATCATTAGTTGGGATTTTTGGCCTCTTTAGCTAATTCACACTTTTTCTTTGGAGAGTTTTTGGAGTATCTTGGATGCACTTTGATATTTGGGGCTGATTTTTTTCTTGTCTTGGAGCTACTTCTTGAATATGGATGGATTATATTGCATGACTATCCTGTAAGTTCTCTTGTTGATGAGAATATTTCTTTGAAATTGTTTAATGTATGTAATTGGTGCAACTAAAGTAAATGCTCCTGTGCCCCAATTTTGTTGAAGAAGTTTTGAAAGCTATTTGGTTGGCTTTTGCATATGTTACTCATGGTATAGCATGCAATGAATGTTCCTAGTGATAAAATGTTATTTTTCTTCATTAGACTCCATATTCTAATAGTAGGTAATTGTTGAAGGTTGGTAGCTAGGGCATCAACTTCTAACTTGCTTGATGACAAATTTGGCCAATCTAAAGCATTTAGGACTACATTAGCCGTAGGAAGAAGGCACTAGTTTAAGCTATTTGGTGATCACACCTCTCTTTCTTCCATATTTTCTCTTAAAATTTCGGTCCCCTCTTTCTGGACAGCTAGGCTAGGGCATAGAGTGAAATTCATGAGAGGAGTTGTGGATTCTGAGAGCATAGTCCTCAAGCCTAAGGTCTTATCTATAAGACCTCAAAGTTTGGGAATTGTCTCTCGTGTTTTCATCCATAAAAATCTTTGCCCCAGGTGTACCCTAGAAGGGAAACCGTAGCTTGCATTCCTTTGATTTGGGCATTTCTTTGAGGGTTGTATGAAAGACCTCAAAGTTTGGGAATTGTCTCGTGTTTTCATTTATAAAAATCTTTGCCCTAGGTGTGCCCTAGAGGGGAAACCCTAGCTTGCATTCCTTTGATTTGGGCAATTTTTTGAGGGTTTTATGAGCTTAGTTTTCATTGTAATAAATCTTAAGAAGCCCTTTCTCCTCCTTGCCTTGACCTTAGAAGCACTTCTTCACACAATTGTTTCTAAAGCCTTAGGCCTTGTGCAGTGTTGAAACATCATATAGAGCTTCCTTTGAGAGACTTTTTTGTATCACCTAGCACCATAAATCCTAGAATACCAATCAAAGGTGATCATCTACTTACCGAGACTCCTCCCATTGGTGAAAGTCCATAAAGAGCAAAGGACTTGACTGTGGTGATAGTGGGTCCTTGTCCCATTGTTATCGCTAGGTCTAACTCTTTGTCCTATAAAGTTTCGCTTCGTAGGGCTTATTGTGTGTGGTAACAGGGCTTACTACTTGTTGAGCATTGTAGTGTTACCTGATGATTATATGAAAGACTCAATGCCCAAGGATGATCCAGAGGACACTTGTACCATCAGATATCATCAGTCAACATAGTTTTTTAAACTCTACTTCTATTTTCTCATCATCTTTCTTGTACCCAGATTCCACACCCTACGAGGAATTTTAATAAGTGATACTAGTAATGATGAGTTTTGAGTCTATAACAAACGTAGGATGTTGGGACTCGATCAACAAAAGAGTACATCTTGGAGTGTTTTTTTATCTGGTTAACTATCCCTTCTTTTTCAGAGGTAGATAGTTTTTTGGGGTTTTTCACTCACTTTTGACCCCAAAGTCGGGGTGATGGTTTGAAGGTTGAGCCCCTAACACATCTTAGTGTCTAGAGTCGATGTATATTACCATACTAGATCACACAAAAAAAATTGTGGAATTTGGTTAGGTCTAGGTAGTCATTTTTAAATTTTTAGATTTTTCGCATTGCGGAAATTGCTAATAAAATTGTATTTGTGATGTGTAGAGAAGTTGTATGGGGTATGAGTAATGAAATTTGCACCTCTCACCCTCAACTTTCTACCATGACACACTTTGAGGGTTTAAAAAGTGTATTTTGAACCCTCAAAACCCAGTTTTCCTAAGTTTAGTGGGAAATCTGGCAATTCATTAAGCCATAAATTAAATAAATGGAGAAAAATAAATATCCACACATGCTAAATGTTGTGGAAATGAGGTGGAAAATTATGGGGGAGTTGAAGTGAAGTCACAAGGTGATGTGGACTTCTAAAATCAAGGAAACGACGTGCTCAAATAAAATCGAATTTTTGGCATTAAATGAGAAAGCTGCTTACTTGGAAATTCGAATCTGTGAAATTAATGCACATTTGGGAGGATTTGGGAGAATATTTGGTGGAGAGTTTTGTGGGAAATTGTCGCCACACAGGTTACCACCCATATACACTTGCCATTCCATCATAAAATTCGAATTTGGCACAAAAGGGAAGAAGAAAATGTTGTCCACTTGCAAGAATTCGATTTTTACACTTGGCATTGGAGTTCCATTCGACAAATTTAAATTTCTCTTTGGGATTGTCACCTCATGCCACTTGTTTAATCACTTCTACATTGGGATTGGCTTCCATAGTTCTATATAATAGAGTCTTGAGCTCTCATTTGTATCAATTGAAAACAAGCTATTGTGCTTGGGGAATCGCTGCTCTTATGTACACTATTGAGGAGCATGTTGAAAATTAGGCAAGAATTGGAGTTTCGCTCCAATTCCTTAGTCTAATTTTTGTAGAATATTTTTAGATTATATTTGCTAACTTTCCTCTTTGTTTTACACTAAGTTTGAGTGTGAATTTTGTTGAAAATTTAGATCTATTTATGGACTATGCTCATCTTTTGTGTTGACAGGATCGAGGAAGCTAAAGTTTGAAACTCTAACTATTTGTTGTAGGACCCGAAGAGCACTTGAGGATCAACTTTAGAGAGGCCGTGGACAATCTTGGATAACAACAAATTAGCTTGGCCGTGGGCCTTTGTGTACTTGTAATTTTTATATTTCAAGAGTTGTTTCTTCGCCATTGTGGTTGCCACTTCTTGGAAGGAGATCTTGCTTCCTATAGACTCTTATTTTGTAATTGCATGTTCCATCTTTCGGGCAGCCCATTGAAGGGCCTTGTACTCATTGTAAAAAGCTAATAAAAGATCTATTTTTCTTGAGAGAGCTTGGGTTTTACCCATGGCGTCCCTTCTTTCCATTTAAGGAGAGAAACATGTGGGTGAATTAAATTTTGCATCTTCTCGTTTTCCATTTTAATTGCATGCTTAAAATTTACAATCCCTCACGCATCACATTTTTATTTTGTTCAAATAAGTTTGCTACAATTCAACTTAAGGTTTTGCATTCTCCATTTTATATGTTGATTTGAGGTACAAACACTTTACGTTGAACAATCTAGTCTTCACATGTTCATTAACTTAATTTTCTATAAGTCATTTTAATTTCATATAGCAAATTCAAGTCCATTTCTTTTGCAAAGTTAATCAATCTTGAGTTCACTTAATCACAAACATTGTTATTTACTTACATGCAAGGCATCTCACAAGCTTTATTTGCTTTTGGGTAAATCACAAAACTATCACAAGGCAAAGCAAATATTTTTCACAAATCTTATGTGTATGTAATCTTGTGTTTAAGACAATTTCTATCATTTAGTTAACTTTTGCAAATTTACTTGCATGACATAGTAGGCATATTAAATTAGTTGCATTTTACAAGCTTCCAAAGCCTCATTCATAATTAACCTCAAACTTAAGTTGGTTGTATAGACATTTAGGGACCTTCCACCTTTATTGACTCCTCAATGTGAGATCTGAATTTTCGGGCTAGGGTGAGGTCTAAGGATTGGAGTTTAATTGAAATCTTGCTTTTAGAGTTTAACTAATAAAATCAACCAAGAGCACATTTACATCATGATTTTACTTTATTTGCAATTTCCCATTTTGCTATCTTGATGTGTTTTGAGTTTCATTTGCAAATATCATTCTTTTCAATTCAAAAAGCATTGATGATGCAAATATTGTGAGTTCTTTACTTTTGCAACAATTTAATTTTCTTGTACTTAGAATATTGATCATTGGTGTAGTTCCATTTCATGTTATTGTTTTGATGATCAAGAGTAATTGATGTATCTTGTTATCTAGGGCATTTTCTTCCGAAGTACTGTTTCCTTTGTCGTTGCAATTGGTGTTCATATGCTTATTCTGGTCTAACATTTGAATTGTCTATCATTGTATCCTGATTTCGTTTTTTGAGCAAGCTATTGTTATTTACTTGAAGACACTGATCTATACTTTGAATGTATCATTGAAATTTGCACATTTATTCATATGCTAACTTAATTATTGGAAACAAGTTATTTTTTACAAGTAATCCAAATTAACTTTCCTCGTAGAACCTCATATCATTTTTAACTTAACTTTTCATTAGGGACCACCCCCTTTAGCTAACTAGGAGATAGCTTATACAGAGAGAGTCTGGAACCATGTGACGACCCCTTTCTTGAGTTCCCTGCCACTAACCACACCTTGTGGGCTTCAAGGCTTTTCTCACTAACCTGTAGGTAGGTGTAGGCGGCAGGTGACAACACTACCCAAAGGCCTGATCCTAGCACTAAAGGGGTGCGTGTCATTTAAGAATGGGTTAAGACAGCCATTTTCTTATTGTCAATGGAAGTATAGTTAGTTGAAATTAGAATGAGTTAGAACCCAAATTATATGGTTGATCATTAGGAGCTAGGTCCATAGCCTTTCACCAAATAGCAGTTGCCACTTGTTTGCGGTACCTATATGTGCAGAATATATCGCAGTGTGCCTATTGCAATGCCTTGTGTGTAGTTCGGAAGGTGCTATGCTTGTTTGTAGGTGAACCAACAATAGTACATGAGATCTACTTTATCTAAGTATTTGATGTGTTTGTTCCATTTGGAATGTTTTTCGGGTGTTTGATAATGGTCCTGATGTTGTGATTAATATACATGTGGAATTTGTAATAGCTGGACACATAATAATCTTTGGGTATTCTCATGCTATTATGAAGTCTAGATTCACACCTAGGATGTTAAGAAATAAGTTGTTTCTGTAAATTAGTAGTAATTGAAATGTTCACGCACTGAAATTACTATGCAACTTACCACGGAGCATGGAATGGAGTTTACTTTATGGTATTTGGAATTTTTACATGTAATTGATGAAATTCTGAACAGGTGAAAAGTGGATCCAATTTGTTAGATCTTTCAATATTGCTTGTTAGATGAATGTTAGACAAGCATAGATATGCAGTGAGCTTCTAATCCTTTTGCATTTGAGTCCAATGTTTGTGATGATACAATCAAACTGAGTTTTTTTGGATTGAAAATGCTACAGCTGAAGGCTCTTGGAGCAGAAGGTATGGTAAAAGAATTGCTACAGTATTTACATCTTGCAGAAGATCACTTCAATAGTAGAGATGCTCGAAGTGCTCCATTGCTTGGAACAAATGTGTACAATACTGTTCTTCATGCACTAGTTGAGGAAAAAGAAGTATGCATTCTGTTTTCAACAATTTGAACTATGAATATTACCTGCAATTTTAGATTAGGAAGTTATTGCCTGTAAAGAAGCTGACCTGAGAATTCTGTGTTTTCTTTGACCAGAGGGATGTAGCCATCGATGTTTTTGAGAAGATGAAAGCGTTTGGTTTCAAACCTGATGCAGTAACATACCATATTATGATGGATTGCTGCAGCCTTACAGGAGATTTACAGTCTGCCCGTGCATTGATGGCCACAATGCTGCAGGATGGATTCGCATTTCATGCTTGTACTTACTCAATCCTGATGAAGGTAATCCCTAAAATGAACTTTATTAGTTTTCTTTAATTTTTTTGCAATAACATTTTTACCACAAAAAGGGTTCTACATTGACGAATTGTCATAGGCTAGATCTTTAGAGTTGTTTCAGGATAAATATTTAGAGTAACCCAAGTTTAACATTTTCCAATGTCATTACCTAAGAAAGATGGAACTTGAAGTCTAACATGAAAGGCATAATAACATCAAAATGCTATTGTCAACCTTTTGTGAAGGTTTTGGATTTTCTCTATTAATAGATGAAATGTATCAGGTGACCTAATTAGGACATTAAAGAGATGCTTTAAAACTTTATTGCACAGTTATCACATGTGTGAGTGAGCATTATCTTCATGCCACTGAAGTTGATCTTTTAACAAGGTTTTGGGTTTTCTCAATTTGATCAATTGTATTAGTTGATCTAACTGGGGCATTGTAAATGTGTTATAAAACATTTTAGCATGTCCAATCAAATATGAGTGATCATTATCTTCAGGTCATTGAAGTTAACCTTTCAATAGTGTTTTGAGTTTTCTCTATTAGATCAGTCATTTTA
This sequence comes from Pinus taeda, assembly GCA_000404065.3. NCBI lineage: Eukaryota > Viridiplantae > Streptophyta > Pinopsida > Pinales > Pinaceae > Pinus > Pinus taeda. Next base: position 7,172 of record APFE031285478.1, on the reverse strand, counting down.
GGTTGCCTGCTTGGGACATTAAAATGATGTTCTAAAACTTGTTTTGATGTCTGTGGCATGCAAGTGAGTGTTATCTTAAGACCACGATCTTAAGATTTTTGAATCGGCTAGGCAAGGATACCCGTAATGGTTCCTGTCAATACCCTCTTGGAAGACATATTGAGTTACTTGATAGCGAAAAAGATGGAACTCTGCTAGGACACATTCTTTACCTTGATGTTCTAAGATGTTTTAGGAAGGAAAACATAATAGTCAGAAGACTTATATAACTTCTCCAAATGAGATTGGATTAACTAGCTAAAACTCAAGACTAAATCTTGTATGGTAATTTATATATAGTGGCCTTGGAAAAAGTTAAAAATATCATGCTTGATGCATGTTTATCTCTCAGATCTGTTCTGGGAAAACCTAGGAAACAACTTTGAGTAATTAGCCTAAGGTCATTGCTAATTACTCCTTTCAGACTAGTGCTTCTCCAGTGACGAGCATGTCCCTACTTTTCATGCATTTTCAATACTTAGAAAATCTGTGGTTAGTACGAGTGATCGGCACACGAATAGGTTGTCCTTGATATGTGTGCAAGAAACCAAGGACACGATAAATCTTAAACTATATAATATTAGTTAGAGTCCACTCCACAAAACAGCTAGACTATGAATGGCAAAAGAGATGGACATGCACTTTATGTGAATATTACCAAAGGAACTTAGACCACTGACACCACTATAATGAAAGCTAGAATATTTCAACCAGAAGATTTATAAAGCTGTGACACACAATGTTACCCACCAAAGTGGCTGACCCCATAGGAGAACTTCTCCCCTATGATATCTTTTCAGCTGGCAACCAACAACCCCTGATAGCCACCGATGTAGCTAATATATCGTGCCACTTTTCTCTGCTCCCTGAATCCGCTCTATGTCCCCTTGCCCATTTGTTGAGAGCGTATGTTTGAAGGTGGGCATTCCAATCCTAAAAGTATGTTTTCATTGTGCAATCGAGTGCTTATGGTTGTTTTCCTTGGGCATATTGGGCATGGACTACTAGGTGACTTGGAAAAAGGAAGGGTTTTGACCATAGTTTTGTTCCCACACCTTACATGGGGGTTTAATTCTCAATCCGAGTCTTGTCGGATCTCACCTATTGGCCTATGGCTTTAGGAAGGGCAATACTTGGGAAACCCTGAATTTGGCAGCAAGGTTCCATTTTCCTGTTCCACGTTTTTCACTCCCCTCCACACATTACAAGCCCTATTTCATCTCTCTGGGTCCAAAAGGCATTGGTACATCCCTCCCCTTGTCCACATGTTTGGGTCGGGCCAGGAAATGTTGCCCCAGATGTTGATGTAGCTAAAAAAATGTTAAAAACATATTATGGCCACAACCAAGAAACAAAAGAAAAGAATATTATAACATGCAAAATATGGCCCGAAAATTTAGAAAACATGTGGGAAAAAGCCAAACATGAGCTCTGCCCCTTATCAGTATGGCCATCGCCCTTGTTCCTAGGGCCCATGAGTGCCCCCACATCATTAAGGAACCTGTTACCGCTAAAAATAGCAGGGGTTCTTGGTGGGGATCCTATAGAGTGACTACTAGGTCAAGGGGCAACAATGGAGCGATAGTCCGCTATCACCTCAGCTAAGGCTTCCTTCTCTTTATGGACTTTCACCGATGGGAGGAGACTCAGTGTAAGGGTAATCACTAGGAAGGATTGGATCTATGAAAGGATAGAGAGTGATTCATAAGGCCTATTCACAAGAGAGGTTCAATTAAATAGCTTGCTTGCTTCAAAAACAAGGTGATGGGCTCTCTAGGCAGGGCTAAGAGGATTCTTGAGCCTAGGTTTGGAGGGTCTGCGTTGATAAGGGGCTTCCCAGACTTAATGATCCTTATGGATAAGAGGCTTCTATGTAATCCTTATGGAAATTGAATTACAAAGTTGCGGGACCACCAGAACCAAGTGGACCTGAAACCAGGCCAAGGGTTTTGGAAAATGTAACTAGGTTCAGTGTTCATTGAATGTATTTGAGTCATCTTGTAATGTACTTGTCAAAAGAATAAAGAAAATTATTATTATTATTATTAGGACTTATTAAAACATGGGTTTCATGCTTGGGTCATCATGTTTTAGGTCAAAGTCCCCATTGAGGACTTTTAGGATTTATTTTGAGTCAATAGAGTCATTGTACTTTTAAAGAGACCCTTCTTGGGCTTTTGAATCATGTAAAAAAGTTTAGTATTGAGTCAAATATAATTTATGTATCCTCCACATCAAGTCGATCTAAAAGAGATCAAGTCAACCTAAGGACATCAATTTGACCTCCCTTGAAGCCTATAAATAGAAGCAAGTAGAATTCATTTGGAGCATCAGATCTCAAGCAAGTTCGATATCTCTAAGGAAGTCGGAAAAGTGTGAAGTGGGTCTAAGGAAGCCAAAGGAAGTGCGAGTTGGGTGGAGTCTAAGGAGAAGAAGAAAAACAAAATTTTGGTGCCTCTCTCACTTTGATTTGTGCCCTAGTTTGGGAGATCGACGTCTTAAAAAGTTTTCCTAATGCCAAAAGCTGCCTGATGCCGAACGCTGCTACAGAGTCGAAGTCGCTGGAAGAGTGGTCGAATATCTGGGAGGATAACTTGGTGTGGAGGGAAGGCTTGGTCTTTGTTTAGGGTGAAGAGTCTCAAAGAATACTATTGAAATGAAGAGAATTTTGACTGGGTTTTCCCCTCGAAGGGAGTTTTGCCTTGGCATAGTGCCTATATCTAGTGCCCATTGTTTTATGTGCTTTTGCTTTGGTAATTTCTTGATGAACTAAAAGAAAGAAGATATAAAACTCAATAAGAAGTCAAGAACATCACAATTAATTATCAAGTGTAAGAAAATCTTTTTGCCTTTCTGATTTTCTAACATGGTTTCAGAGCTTTGGTGAAGAAAGAGGAAAATGGCAGTCTCAAGCTTGATCAAGGAACCATCCAAAAAGATTATCTCAGGGAAGGAGTCTACTATATCCAAGGAAGATGTCTAACACAATCAAGGGAGAAAACAAACTTGAAGGAGCCTCAAACTACAGGTCTTGGAAGAAGAGGATTGACCTCATCCTTGAAAAGAACAAGGTGCTAGACTTGGTCAAAGGAAAAGTAAAGAAGTCTACATATGACTCTTGTGATGCTGACAAAGTAAAATTTAGAGAATTAGAATTGGTGGCCATGACTCTAATCGTAGAAGGAATAAAGGATTATCTTGTCCTATTTATAGCCAACATCAATCATGCTCAGGAAATGTATGAAGCCTTGTCAAAGTTATTCACTATTAAGAACATTGGTCAAGTGGCAAGCTTAAAGAATGAACTAAGGACCACAAAGATGACTAAAGAAGATACAATGGCATCCTTCTTTGTGAAGATACCAAGAATTAGAGATGATCTTTTGCCCATTGATGAAGTTGTTCCAGACAAAGAACTCGTGATCACTGCTCTATTAGGATTGCCACCTACTTGGAGTGCATTTGCTATAGGACTTAACAGTTGGAAGGAAGCTCCTACTTTTGAAGAACTATGGACTGCCTGTAGTCAAGAAGAATTGAGGATCTCTCTAGTTGTCAATGCTGAAGAAGTATCTAATGCCTACACTGCTCAATACAAAGGAAAGAAATCGAAAGGACCAAGGAGGAAAGTAGACATGTCCAATGTAGAATGCTATCAGTGTCATAAGAAGGGTCACTACAGGAGTGACTATCCCAACAATCCAAGAAACAAGAAGAGAGATAGAGATCATGCTAACATTGCTGAAGAAGAAGATCCAAAGAAAGTCAAACTTGAAGAATCTGATACAAGGGACCTACACTATTAAGTCCTTTGCTTCAAGTCCTAGATATTCTATTTTGTATTTTTGATGTCTTAGAATTTATAGGTTATTAACATGTTTTTGGAAAAAGACATTGTCTGTTTTTGTAAGTTTATAGGCATCCCTCAAGCTTTGGAGGGAGCCCTCAACAACTCCCAAAGATAAGTATCTCATTTCCTTTCAGTTTTTGGTTTCATGTACTCATTTAGTTTTGGTTATATTAATACTAATCACCATTCTCCCTCTATTGTCTTGATTAGGAGGACATCTGCCATGGCCTCAAGGAATACAGAAGAAAGCCACCCCTGATAAGGTCTGTCAAGTAACACAGGTATGCCTTAAATTACAAAACACTGATTTATTTATAGTAATTGTTTATTCATTTGATAATCTATTACTAACATTATTGTGTCTAGCTATATTGAATCATATTGATTCTTGTTATGGGTGATTCATCAATTGATAAGTCTACTCCGATCTTATTCTTAATTGACTTTATAGAACCCTAGACAATTTCTCTGGAAAACCCTAATCTAAGGGTATGCTAATGTGAATATTTGAAACCCTAAACTGCTTAGGGATATTGAAAAATTGCTATTTGAAGTTTTTATTGATGATGTCATGTTTGATCAGGAAAACCTAACTTGTTAGGATTGAATGATAAAGTCTAAAATCCCGAACCTTTGAAAGTTCTGGTAACCTTGGGTTTGCTATGTTCCTATATTGAAACCCTAACTCATTAAGGTTTGGTGAAATGTGTAAGCAAGACCCTTATAATGTCTTAGGTCAAATGAAGGTCAAATTAATACTCTTCAAAGGCGTGCTCCAAAGAAACCTTCAAGGTGAGCTCTAGCATGATTTCAACTCTACAATAGTTGTTGCAAAGCATCTTCTCCAAATATGTTCAAGGATGAAAGGTATCAAAGAATATGTCCATGGCTGGTTTACAAGATGTTCAAGATGTTCTTCAACAAATACTTATAGACTGCTCACAAGATGTTTTGACCTGTTGCAAAAGAAGGTTCCCAAAGATTGCTTCAATAATCTAACAGGAGGTCCTTATACTGTCACAAGTGGCTTCCAAGATCTTCATTGTCCAAGGAATGTTAAAGAACGACTTCAGAGAATGTCATATAACTGCTTCAAAGGCCTTAAGACTGAGGTTTCAACAGTTTGTTGTCTAGATCTCCACAATAGTCCAAGCTCTTGTTGGGTGTGGAGCCTGATTATTTTCTGTATTCAAAGGTACACCCCAGGAAGACTCTATACCCCTCCACGCGGGGGAGTGCGGGGTGGACTTGGGCCAGCGGTCCCCCAGCGGGGATTCGAGGGCAGCGGCCCCAAAGCTAAAAATAGATGTAAAATTGCCTTGTAAAAGTCTAGTAATTTCTAGTCAATCTGGGCTGTTCATTAGGCGAATGATCTGACGGTAGAATTTATGTTTAATTTAGGGTTTTTGCCCTAGAAGGCAACCCCTCACTATATATGAGGGAATTGTATTGGGTCTATGTAGATTTGTATTCTGAGCGGAAAGACAAAGAAGTCGACGAGTATGACAGACATAGAATGAGATATTCTCGACAGAAAGGCACTTGGAACAATATGGTTGTGCCTAGTGGCATTGGTAGTGTTTAATATTTCAAAGCAAACGCCAATAGAGGGTTTAATGTCGGCATTGGCCAAACTATATGAAAAACCCTCGGCCTCAAATAAGGTATTTCTTATGAAGCGTTTATTTAATATGAAGATGTCAGAAGG
>APFE031285465.1:17101-56955 GCA_000404065.3 Pinus taeda | reverse complement strand
TTCTTGAAAATTAAAAGCTATTGTACCCAAGGATTGTAGCCATTGGACTCCTAGTACAACATCAACACCTCCATTGGAATGGAAAGCATTGGGCTAGTCAATACATATTCTCCCATGGATAGCTTGATATTATGGCACTTTCTAGAGCAATTTATTGTTCCTCCATTTGCAATCATCACTTGACACTCCGGTGCTGGATATAGGAAGAAATTCAATTCTTTTGCTACCTTACAATGAATAAAATTGTGGGTACTTCCTGAATCAATCAACACTATTACCTTTTTCTTCTTGATTTTCCCTTCTATCTTGATGGTTTGAGGAGTGGTAATTCCAGCCAATGCATTACAAGATATGGTCGGATTCATTTCCATCTAGGCTTTGTTCCTGGAGTATATCTTCTTCTTTTGACCTTTCTTGCTCCTTTTCTTCTTCCTCTTCACAATCTATGTAGAATAATTTCTTCTCATCACACTTGTGACCTTTAGTGTATTTGCTATCACAACTGTAACAAAGCCCTTTTGCTCTTTTTTCTTCCAATTGTTGTGGTGTCAACCTTATAGGTTGTGGAAGACTAGGGGCAACAACACTTCCGTCTTTATAGTTGTGAGTGGTATGCTTCCTGGTTATCATAATTTTGCTTTCCATTTTTCTTGCTAACCTGAATGCCTTCTCTAATGAATCGGGTTCCCAAAGGCGAACATCATGTTGGATATTATCCTTTAAAGACCCTATGAACACATCAATCCTATGCTCCTCTAGAATATTTTTTACCCTTATGTTCAATTTTTGGAACTCAATGTGCTCCATTATTGAACCCTTTTGTTTGAGGCTTATCAATTGGCTAAAAGATGTGTTGCTTTTTGTATCCTCATAATGTGCTGTCAATTCTTCCGTAAAAATTGCCCAACTAATAATTTTTTTATGAGAGCAAAGCCATTGATACCGTACAAACTAATTTGGTTCCAAATATAAAGTTGAAATACATACCTTTTGTGTGTTTTTCACATTATTGAGATCGAAAAATTTCTCCATTTGTAATATCCATGTTGCAGGATCCTTGCCATCAAACTTCCTCATATCGATTTTTGGAATATGATGGGTCTTCGATCCAACATTAGAGTCTATGGAATCATGATTAACATTTATTTTTTTCTCATCATGAGTTTCATTTACTACCCTTTCACCATTAGTGACCATTTATTATAGCAACTTATTCATATTTATCTTCAATTCTTCCATCTTATCATCCATGCCATCTATTTTAGCGTCCATTCCATTCATATTAGCTTCCATGCCATCCATCTTAGCTTTTACGCCTTTCTTTAAACAATTCGTCTTACCTTATACACCTTTCTTTAAACCATCCATCTTAGCTTCTACATCTTTCATCTTAGATTCTGTTACTTTTGTGCAAGGGACACTTGTTGCACTTGGTCTCGTAATTTTGATATATCATGTTGCATTTCTTCATCTTCTTCATGAGTCATGCTAGATCTTTCAGGTTGCTTACTAGGTATTTTCATTTTCTTTCCTCGAGGCATCAACTATTGATAATAATTCTTTACTATGCCCTTTGAATTCCTTCAAACTAATTTTTCAAACCAAGCTTACGCAAAAATTAAAAAAAAAAACTACACACCTTTTTTCACTTTGTAAGCGCTTGATGTTGAATCTGATGTATCTCTGTAATTTCGGACCATCAAGTTCTGAAATTGCAACCTATAGTATCCCTCTGCGTCCTCTTTCCAGTGCCACCAGTATGATCCAAATTGGATTCTCCAAGAAAGAGTTATGCACAATCTCCCAAGATGACCTGATTATAGACCTTTCTAGAAGAGCGAAGTTGTATGAAGTGCCACGTGTCACTGTTTCAACCTTCGGCACTGAAAAATATATACAAGAAACTACAGTTCATCCTCTTTCTATACCTTCTTACAAAATTTAAATCCAATACTTAGAGAGAAAGTTATGATGATTTCCCCAGGTCACCTGTTTGGAATGTAATTCAGGAGTCTGCAAAAAGACCAACTTCCTCATATCATATCTCCACAAATATAGCTTAAAACACTCTGAAATTTGGACTCGAGGTTCAGTACGATTTCGTCTCAAATGGGTTTTTGTTTTTGCTTCTGAAACATTGCCGAAATAAATTTATAGCAAAAATGCCATGATGACCTATTTGGAGCAGCGAAACCCTAGAATCCAAAGCTCTGATACCAAATGTTATGAAACCAGCTCACAAAAAGATAGAAAAAAGAGATCAACGCCTTAGAATTCAGCCTCTTCAAGGGGTCAACCTCCTTTACATTACATAAATGAACAATTCTTGGATGATTCAAATGACAAAACCTCCTTTCTATATATAGGAGTCTAAGGAGTCACAATATAACCTAGCCAACTTAACAATAATAATATAAAGCCACAAAAATAACAATAAAGGGATTATATGGGGCACAGTAATAAAAATATGGGGACAATAGGGGCACAACAATATTAATAAGGGATACAACTATAATAGTAATGAGGTAATCACTAGTATTATAGGGACCTAACAGATTTCCATCCACATCATATGTAAATGCATCCATTAGATCGATAGTGACTACAAGACAAATATTATCAAAATAAGTATACCTCCAATGGTAAGCCACCTATATGACTAAATCACCAATTTGTGCACAAATTTCTAAATAATCCAGCCCCAATTTGAGTTCAAATAATGATTAATCTTTATGAAAAACCCTAAGTAAACAAAACCAGAATCTAATGGTAGAGGTGTGATTTCAAAAATATCACAAATCTATGAAGTCGCATGATCTTCCAAACGTGGAAAAATAAATTTAGATTTCCTCTTATTCAAGACAAGGCCCGATGCAAAGCCAAAGGACAAAAGGATAAGATGGAAGTAAGTCTATTCAGGAATAAAAATCACTCCACCAAAAAGGATATCGTCGACGAACATGAAGTAGGATATGTTGATTTGTCAAGTCATCTTAATGTCCTTAATCAATCCTCTTTCTCTATAATCAGATATCTTTTTTCTAAGTGCTTCAATGAAGAAAATAAAGACTAAGGGTGACAATGCACATCCTTGTCACAGGCCTTTGGAGGCTTTAAAAAATGAATTCGAGAACCCATTGATAATAACAACAAAATTTGTTGTAGTTAGACATGCCATAATCTAATTGATATTCGCTTAAGAAAATCGATCTTACGTAAAATAAATTGTAAGAATTCCCAATCAGTGTCGTCAAAAGCTTTGTTTAAATGAATGTTCATTAGATATGTTGTAAGGTTCTTCACCTGAATGGAATGTAGCAATTCCTACACAATGGTAACAACATCTTGAATATGTCTCCCCTCTAGAAACCCAAATTTCTCTGGTGAAATGCAGTTTGTCAGATAAAATTTAAGGCTATAAGAAATAAGCTTAGAGATCATTTTTATAGACTAGAGTTGTAGAGGGAGATGGGACATGAGTCCCTAAAGTAATAGGAAGCTTATTTTTAGAAACTAATGCGATAAAGTTACATTAATGTCTCCAATGATGTGTCCCTTGACCCTAGACTCTTCAGCCATGGCCAAGAGTTCCAAGGACATAAGCTCGAATAAATTAATATAGAGTTCCACCCCCCACCCTTCAAGTCCAAGGATTATTTCTCTGCAACATGCAAGGAGGAAATTATGTAATTCCTCCTTAAAGACTGATCTGTTCAAAATATCATTCTTAGGCTCTTGTATCAACATAGGCAATTTATTAATGAAGTAAATTCGAGCTTGGAACTCAAGATCTTTGGCAGAGTAAAGACCCTTCAAAAAACATGAAGCAACATGTTTAATATCTCACTGGAAAGTGTTTAATGTATCCCCTTCATCATAGATGCTCCAAATTACATACACTTTCCTCCTCATAGAGGCAAATCTATGGAAAAATTTAGAGTTGTTATCTCCAACTGCTACCTAGAGTGCCCATATTTTTGTAGACACTAAGCCTCTTCTTGTGCTTTGTAAATTAATATTTTCTTAGCTTCTAGTTCCAAAATTTGGTGTTTGCGGAGTTTAGAGGAGAAATATGGAACATATAAACTGAACAAAACACTCAGAGTGACAGATTTCATCCAACTTATGCAATTCAAATTTTGTCTGAGTCATACCTAGTTTCGAAACTCCCTCTTCAAGATTTTAAGTTTGCAGCAAATTATTTCCATAGAACTCATACTCTGCTGAAAATCAGGGTCTTATTGTAGCGCTACACACACTTGAGCTCACTCCATGAGCTCGTGTGAATATTTAAATCCACCTTGCTTGTTCATTACATTCAAGTCTCTACATGTTGATGTCTAACTCATGCTTGCGACCACGTTTTGGTTATTCTCAAAGTCTTTTCTTCGTATGTGCTTGTTGTGTTCACTATGAAACCATCTATTGCACTCACACATGGAGTCACGTTCGTTGTCGCTCAAGAATCATTTCTATCATGAATGATCAATCACGAGTGTCTCACTTGTCACTTACAATGTCAGTCAGTCATGTTGAACATTTGTGTCTTAATGGTTTGGTTCGTTCCGTCATCAAGTCATGAGAGTGTGTGTTTTTATGATCACCTATGCATCTTTTGATTGTTCACACACTTAGTCATTTTGTTGACTTTCTGCTGACCAGACTCCACTTTGACACCCGTACCATCAGCCCGTAGTCAACTCAATCAACTGTCAACTAGAACAACGCAAAAGCACCAAGCTAGCACGTTCAAGATGTGCTGATTGAAAGCAATGCAATCAACTCTCATGCTAGCCATCCGGATAGTTAGACCTGCCAGTCACCCCGGATTGGCTCCTTTAAAAAATTTTGTAGAGGAAAATAACCTAACTTGCTCAACTCATTTAGGAAATTTTGCAGAGAGAAACCAAGTGCCCATCGCTGTCTGCTTCAGAAAATTCTGCAGTTTTTCCAGTCAGTCATCCAGACAATCAAACAACTGTTCATCTCGAAAATTGCGCAGTATTCATGGGGAAGACTTCAACTTCCCATCACTCGAGTGAGCTTAGAAATTGTGAAAAGATGATCAGTGTGTCAGCCTCCCAGCCTCGGTGCATTTCCCTACCAGTAGTCCCTAGCAACAGACTGCCAGTTCCCTCTGGGAATTGCGTAGTTTCTGTTGTCAGTAACTAAGAAGCCAACTGGTGGTTCTGGATGCAAGTGAGCTGAGTAGCCAACTAGTAGTTCCCTCTAGGGATTGCATAGTTATAGCTGCCAGTGACCCTAGCAGTAGACTGGCAGTTCCCTCTGCGAATTGTGTAGTACTGGCTGCCAATCTCCCAGGTAGTTCCCGAAGAAAATTGTGCAATCACTACCAAGTGACCCATCATGCAGCCCGACCCGCTCCTCTAGAAAATTTCAAAATATGGCTGTCTAGACCCCATTAACAGTTCATTTCAAAAAATGTGCAGGGCATGTCTCCCTTGCCTTCCTACAGCCAAAACTATCCCTGCCAAAATTTGCGTAATTTTTCCTCCTAATCAAGCCAGACCTCACAGACAGTCACTGTCGACATAGATTCCTGTCTTTATCACTAAGTGACTTGCACAGTTTTCATCAATAGTGCCCGAAGCCATCATCCCACTTCATAGACTTATTGTCTCTCCTAGTCACTTGCATCCTAAATGATCATGTGTCATGGTAGAATAGGAGGTTTCTGGATTTGATTTCGTCTTGTCATGAGTGATTGCAAGTACATGTACACCAACAAACATGGCAAGATGACGAACGAGATTTACGAAGGGAGCACACGCATACGGATAGGTTCATCAATGGATGAACGAATGAAACATGAAAAGTAGATGAACACGATGAAAATGCACCTTCCTGAATAGATGACCATGTCAAACCTTCCAGCATGCAAGCAAGGAACAACATGCTAGAGCTTCATCAAGCGAGCTAAGGACCATCAAGGAATCCACAAACTTCGCCATGTGGAGGTGAAGTTGTGATACATCATGAAGACATCCATCTCCCAACAACACTATAGCTTGACATGCACTCCAGCAGTAGTAATGTTCCAACACTATCATGTCAAGTCATGTCGCCCATATCTTCGCTATGGACTATGTTGTTAACCAATGTGATGTAATGTGGAAGTCCAAGAGACCCACTTTTGAACAAAGAGTCATTTAAGTAAAAAATTCATGGAAGTCAAACAATCATGACGGTAGTTGAGCAGCCATAAGGTCTAGTTTCACCCTTGGCTATAAATACCCCTTCATTTGTACATAGAAGGAATTTTCACCTCAGCTCCTCCCACATAACCAAGAGAGTCTATAATCGTTTATTTGAGGAGTAAGTAGTGGCTCCAATGCCATGCTGACGGGGTTAGTGATGTATGGTGTAACAATGTGTCTTGGGACTTTCACTTAATTCAGAAGCCAGACAACAGGCCAACACGTTTTCACACATGTATCGTATCTGTTGTAAGACTGATCTTTAACACTCGTAATGCATATTGGTTTAACCGGTGTTCTACATCTGAACTGTTTCATTTCTTGTAATGAATAATCTATTAATTGAAATGTGTTGTATATGCTATTAATGTTTTCCCATCCATGTCGACTACTCTGCTGGACATTGGACATACCTTTCACATGAACCTTGTTGTAGGAACTGTTGCACACGTTTGGACTGATTCGTGAGTGTTGTACATGTTATCTTAGCTTGTATGTTTTGATTGCTGCATTCGAGTGGACTACTCCACTGGAAGTTGTGTATCTCCATTTGTGTTGTGTGTTCCTAGAAGAGTTATGACTGATCCCTTTCAACCTATAACTCATCTTCACCCTCTTCCCCTCACAGTGAAAGAACCATCAACACAAGTACACTTACACTCACCAGGCATGCGAACCTCACTTCCCAAACACAAAGTAGGCCACTCTCCTATGCCGACAAGCAAGATTTGAGGCAAATCCTTAATACAATGGCAACTCGGCCATCATATCAGATTGGACTCTGACACCAAATGGTGTGAGGTCTAGTTGGGACTTCATATTGGGGAGATCCCTTGAATGTTGGCAGGTCCAATAACGTCAAGATTTCTGGCGCTAGAAGGAGGGTTATATGACAAGATGTGTCGTGTCATCTAGTTTTGAACCTTTACATATCTTTCATGGAATATGGCACTCTTGTCCGTCTACAATGTTTTTCAAATTGTAAAGATGTCTCCATCATGGGGGAGTTTTTCGGTCTCTTGTCCACTTACATGTATGATGGTGAAGACGAAGTGGCCTAGCCTAAGTACTTACATCACTTTCTTTCCATGCTTCATGAGGAAGATGAGATTTCTGATGAATAGGTTGGTTTGTTTCTTGCATGCACACTTTGTGAATCCCCATTTCGTAATTGATCATCTTACCAACTGAAAGCATGCACACATTTGAACACTTTTGTGATCTCGTTGAAGACACTTTCTATCATTTTGATCCCAACTATCTTGATCGGAAAGTATTACAGCGATAGAAGGATCCACAAGAATTGGTTATTGATTTTTGGCAGTGCTTCCATGAATTATAGTTTCAAGCTCCGAGGAGCCAAATGAAATTTTCCTATCTTTGAGATCGTTCAAGTATTTCCTTAAGAAATCATCCCATCCCAAGAAGAAGCTTGAGATCAAGCCTCGCTCAACATTCTTCACTGATGGAGCTATGCAATCTAATGTAGATGTGGTGACTGTCTTGATTGACTGCCTGCCATCTCTTCATCCAACAACTCCACCACTGTCGAGTGATGTTGAGGATCATGCTCACTCACTTGTTCATCTTTCACATCCTCCCAACATCACTTCAATTAATTTTCGCATAGATTTGGTTGTGAGTCCTTAAAGTTCTAAAATTCATTGTGTGATACAACCTCCATACTTGCATCAGGGTGTTCCTCTAGATGATGTTGCCTTGTGTTCATCCATTCTGTACTCTTCACTTGTTTGAATGAGGAACAATCCATTGACAGAGTTGGTGTTGCACAACCAACGTGCATTGTCATTCATGAAGAGTATGAGTGGGATCCTGAGCATCAACAGTCGGCAAAGGATGAATCCCTCTCGTCCGAGCCCCCTCCATTCTTTCCTAACATCTATGGTCAACCTATCATCCATGATTTCGCATGTGTGTCTTCATCCACGGATGCACACACTGTTGATCAGTCGCAGGACTTGCCAGATGTTGGACCATCATACAACAACGAAGAGGACCAATAATTCATTGAAAATCCACTTGATATGTCATATTCTCTTTCCAAAAATGTAGAGGGTGAACATCTTTCCTTCTCATCTACCCCTCTGTGTGACTGATGGAACCATGAGGATGCCGACCAACATCCTGAATTTTCTGATCTTGGTGGTTGTGATCTCTTCACCTCATCATCCGATCATGATGTTGATTCACTCATTGTTAATCTGTCTAAGCTACTCATCTAGGAAGATACATCTGTCAACGAAGTCGAAACCCCATAGACTTTCGAGGCACTTTAACCCAAGCTGATGGCTATTCAGGCCCTCGCTATCCTAAGGTTGCTTTCAATTCTAATAAGGAAATTGTTAAAACACTCAAGGCTCATCATCACTCATCTATATGCACTCAAGATCAATCTAAGACTCAGATGTTTCTTACTCCATGTGAACCACACAATCCCATCGCTCATGCATTGGAGGAATCTTACACAATAAGAACACCTGTGTGACACAAGTGGCCTACCTTTCTCATGTTTTCTTGTATATCACGGTCAAGGGAATGCATACACTTGACATTTGCATGTAGTCTAGCACAACACCATGGCAAGTCCACAAAGTGCATGACATGCTCTTTTCACTCATTTTTGTTCTATGAATGCTTGTAAGTTTGGAGTGTGTCTATTTTCATTTTTAATCTTTCACATTTGTTGGTTCACACAACTAGGTTGCTCATGGACCAAGCCTTCACCAACATGGGTCAACTAATGCATCAGTGATTGCATTGGAAATATCTTTACGTGATCATGCCTATGCATCATTAGCTTAGGAGTAGAAGTAGTGTTTTCTTTCAGCTTGCCTGCTTGCATGCTTGTTTGCTTTCTTGCTTGCTTGTGTGTTTTCTTACTCGCTTTTATTTCACTTTTACTTCTTCTTCTGCTTTGATTTATTTTATGTTCTTACTATTTTTGTTTACATTTGTTTCTTTATTTGGTATATTAATATTTCTGTTTCTGGAAATAAGTGCTATCAACTATTAAGTTATGAATTTTTTATAGAGTATGTGGCTAAAATTTGAAGAGACTTGTGACACTACAACACTTGGCTAGTCTTGTGTCTGAATTCTCTATGCTTGGTTGTAACCTTAGGCCGATGAAGTCCTCATGGAAAATATGAACCATCCGTAAGGGAATTTTTGGTCCAACCGTGAACCTGTGCCCACACTTGGAAACCCCATCCCTGTACTTAACCTTCTGCTCTGTGTGTCTAAGCTCATCTAACTAGTAGAAATGGAGAAGGGGAAAATCTAAATGAGAAAACCTATGTCAGAGGTCTTACATGCTTCTCTGAAGAAACAACCTCTTCTTCTCCCAATAAGTCGGGATCCCTCTTTTGCCTTGAAAATAAATAAGGGCCTATGCATAGTTCTCTTGAAAAATACAAAAGCGAAAGAAAAGAAAGGCTTCTTGCACAGAGAGGTGAAGCATGCAATTCCACCCGGTACTGACTAGGCTTGCTAGTAGTGGAGCAACATGTGTGTTCTTGCGTGACTCATCCAAGGTACTTTCCAGTCCTGTTGGAAGTGGAGCAACACCAAAGATGAAAACTTATGCTCTGAAAATCTTCAACTCATGAGCTAAACTACCCTTCCCAGATTTGAAACAATGAGATCTAAGCCAAACTTTTGATTGCGTTTGACCGAGTTGGAAAAGGGTAGATCATGTATGTCAAAGAGGTAAATGGGGAAGCAGAAGTAACCCACACAATGATTCAATACTCCCTAAAATACCAAGGCCCTGTGCTAGAAATGGACCAAAACAAAGAAGCTAGAGTTCTACCAACATGTTGCCAAGTGTTGTAGCGGCTACAACCACCCTCCAAAATTTCAACCTGCATGAATTTCAGAGCCTCACTTGAAGAGTTTCACTTGATAACTACACACACTTGAGTTCACTCTATGAGGTTGTGTGAGTATTTACATCACCTTGCTTGTTCATTGCATTCATGTATCTACATGTTGATGTCTAAGTCATCCTTGTGACCATGTTATGGTTATGCTCAAAGTCTTTTCTTTGTATGTGCTTGTTGTGTTCGCTATGAAAGCATTTGTCGCACTCACACATAGAGTCACATTCACTGTTGTGTAAACTTCATATCAATCATGAACGAATAATCATGAGTGTTGCGCTTATCACTTACACCGTCGGTCAGTCCTGTTGAACATGTGTGTCTGGATGGTTTGGGTCATGTCATCTTCAATTCGTGTGAGTGTGTGTTCGTATGATCACCTATGCATATTTTGATTATTCACACACTTAGTCATTTTGCTAAGGTTCTAACAAACAAACTCCACTCTAACACCCAGACCATCACCCTGTTGTTGACTCAATCGACTGTCAAGTAGAATAATATAGAAGCACCAAGCTAGCTTGTTCAAGTTGCATTGCTCGTAAGCAATGAAATCAACTCTCATGCTGGCAAACTTGGCCAATTCGACCCTTCGGTTACCATGGACTGCCTCCCTTCAAAATTTTTGCAGAGGCCACTAATCTCACTTGCTCAACTGACTGAGGAAATTGTGCAGATAGGACGGACAGACGCCAAGTGCCCATCGCTGTCTCCTCAATTTTTTTTGTAGTTTTTCTAGTCAGTCATCTAGATAGTCAACTAGTTGTTCATCTAAACAATTGCGTAGAATTCATGAGAAGGCCTTCCACTACCTATCAGTCAGCTCAACTCAGAAATTTCACATAGATGATCAGCAGGTCAGCCACCCGGCCTCATTGCATTTCCCTGCCAGCATCTCCTAGCAGCAAACTGCTAGTTCCCTCTAGGAATTGCGTAGTTTGTGCTTCCATTGACTGAGCAGCCATCTGGTAGTTCCCTATGAGAATTCTACTGTTCTTACTACTAGTGATCTCTGCATCCAACTGACAGTTCCCTATGGCGATTGTACAGTTATGGCTGTTAGTGACACCCACAACAAACTAGCAGTTCCCTCTGGAAATTGTGCAATTCTGGCTGCCAATCTCCCAGGTAGCTCCCCAAGAAAACTACACAATCGCTGCCAAGTGATCCATCATGCAACCTGACCCGCTCCTTTATAAAATTATGCAAATTTGGCTGTCTGGACCCTGCTAACTGTTCATTTCAAAAAATGTACAAAGCATGCCTACCTTGCTTTCCTGCAACCCAGACTGTCCCTCCCAAAATTTGAGCAAATTTTCCTCCTAGGCGAGCCAGACCTTGCAGATAGTCACTATCGACTTAGACTGCCCATATCGATCACTCAGTGACTCTTACACAGTTTTCATCAGCAGTGCCTAAAGCCATCATCCCACTTCATAGCCTTGATGTTTCTCCTGGTCACCTGCATCCAAAACAATCATGTGTCATGGTAGACTAGGGGGTTTCTAGATTTCATGTCATCTCATTATTAACAACTGTAGGTACAGGTACACCAACAAATCTTGCAAGACAACGAACGAGATGAACGAAGGCAAAACAGGCAGAAGGATAGGTTCACCAACAGATGAACGAACGAAGCATGTGAAGCAGATGAACGCAATGAACATGCACCTTTGCGAACAAATGAGCCTGTCAAACCTTCGAGCATGCAAGTAAGGAACAACATGCTAGAGCTTCATTAAGTGAACTAAGAACCATCAAGGACTCTCTACACTTCGCCATGAGGAGGTGAAGCTATGATACATCATGAACACATCTATCACCCAGCAACACTGTAGCTCGACATGTACTCCAGTAGCAGCAATGTACCAACACTGTCATGTCAAGTCATGATGAGTCCTATCATGATTCATGTCACCCACATCTCCACTATGAGCCATGTTGTCAATAAATGTGACGTAATGTGGAATTCCAAGAGACCCACTTGTGAAAAATGAGTCATGTAAGTGAAAAAGTCATGGAAGTCAAATAGTCATGAGGGTAGTTGAATAGCCACAAGGGTCAATTTCACCCTTGGCTATAAATACTCTGTCATTTGTACATAGAAGGACTTTTCAGCTCACCTCCTCCCACATAGCGAAGAGAGTCTATAATATTTTCTTTGAGGAGTAAGTAGTGGTTCCAACGCCCCATTGACGAGGTTAGTGATGTATGGTGTAACAATGTGTCTTGGGACTTTTGCTTAATTTAGAAGCTTGTCAGCAGGCCAACACGTTTTCACACATGTATTGCATATGTTGTAAGATTGATCTTTCACAGTTGTAATGCATGTTTCTTTAACTTGTGTTCTACATCTAAACCATTTCATTTGTTGTATTGCTTAATCTATTAATGGAAATGTGTTGTATATGTCGTTAATGTTGTCTCGTCCATGTCGACTACTCTATCAGGCATTAAAGAGACCTTTCACGTGAACCTTTTTGTAACAATTTTTGCACTCATTCGGATTGATCTGTGATTGTTGTACATGTTATCTAACCTTGTATGTTGTGATTTTCACATTCGATTGGACTACTCCACCGGAAGTTGTGTATCTTCTTTTGTGTTGTGTGTTCCTAGAAGAGTTGGGACTGATCCCTTTAAACCTAGAACTCATCTTCACCCTCTTCCCCTCATAGTGAAAGAACCATTGATACAAGTACACTTATACTCACCAGGCATGCGAAACTCACTTCCTAAACACAAATTAGACCACTCTCCTATGTTGACAAGCAAGATTTGAGGCAAATCCTTAATACAATGGCAACTGAGCCATCACATCAGATGGGACTCCCACACCAAACGGTGTGAGGTCTAGTTGGGACTTCATACGGGGGTGATCCACTGAATGTTGGTAGGTCCAACACCATCAACATTTCTAGTGCTAGAAGGAGGGTTAGATGAAAAGATGTGTCCTCTCATCCAGTTTTGAACCTTTACATATCTTTCATGGAAACTTGCACACTTGTCCCTCTGTGATGTTTTTCGAATCATGAAGATGTCTCCATCATGGGGGAGTTGTTTTCGGTCTCTTGTCCACTTACATGTATGATGGTAAAGCCAAAGTGGCCTAGCCTAAGTACTTACGTGACTTTATTTCCATGCTTCATGAGGAAGATGAGATTTTTGACGAATAGGTCGGTTTGTTGCTTGCATACGCACTTCATGAATCCCAGTTTCATAATTGATCATCTTACCTGCTGAAATCATGCACTCATTTGAACACATCTGTCATCTCGTTGAAGACAATTTCTATCATTTTGATCCCAACTATCTTGACCAGAAACTATTACAGCAATAGAAGGCTCCACATGAATCAGTTATTTATTTTTGGCAGCGCTTCCATGACTTAGAGTTTCAAGCTCTGAGGAGCTAGATGAAATTTGCCTATCTTTGGGACCATTCAAGTATTTCCTTAAGAAATCATCCCGTCCCAAGAAGAAGCTTGAGATCAAGCCTCACTCAACATTCTTCACTGATGAAGCTATGCAATCTAATGTTGATGTGGTCACTGTCTCGACTAACTGTCTGCCATCCCTTCATCCAACAACTCCACCACTGTCGAGTGATGTTGAGGGTTATTCTCACTCACTTGTTCATCTTTCACATCCTCCCAACATCCCATCAATTAATTTTCATGTAGATTTGGTTGTGAGTCCTTCGAGTTCTCATATGCATTCTGTTATACAACCTCCATCTTCGCACCGAGGTGTTCCTTCAGATGATGTTATCTTGTGTTCGTGCATTCTGTACTCTTCACTTGTTTTGAATGAGGAACAAGCCATTGACGGAGCTGGTGTTGCACAACCAACATGCATTTTCATTCGTGAAGAGGATGAGTGGGAGCTTGAGCAACAAAACTCGGCAAAGGATGACTCCCTCTAGTTCGAGCCCCCTCCATTCTTTCCTAACATCTATGGTCAACCTGTCATCCATGATTTCGCATGTGTGTCTTCATCCATGGATGCACCCACTATTCATCAGTTGCAGGACTTGCTAGATGTTGGACCATCATACAACAACAAAGAGGACCAATCATTCATTGAAAATACATTTGATATTTCATCTTTTCTTTCCGAAAATTCAGAGGGTGAAGATCGTTCCTTCTCATCTACCCCTTTGTGTGACTCATCAAACCATGAGGATGCTGACAAACATCCTAAATCTTCTGATCTTGGTTGTCATGATCTATTCACCTCATCATCCGATCATGGTGTTGATTCACTTGTTGTTAATCTGGCTAAGCCACTCGTCTAAGAAGATCCATCTGTCAACGAGGTCGAAACCCCATAGACTGTCGAGGTACTTCAGCCCGAGCTGATGGTTATTTGAGGCCCTCTTTGTCTCGAGGTTGCTTTCAATTCTAATAAGGAAATTGTTCAAACACTCAAGGCTCATCATCACTCATCTGCATCCACTTAAGATCAATCTAACACTCAGATTTTTCTTCCTCCACGTGAACTACACAATTCCATCGCTCATGCATTAGAGGAATCTTACACAACAAGAACACTTGTGTGACACAAGTGGTCTACCTTTCTCATGTTTTCTTGCATATCACGGTCAAGGGAATGCATACACTCAACATTTGCATGCAGTGTGGCACAACACCATGGCAAGTCCATATAGTGCATGACATGCGCTTTCACTCATTTTTGTGCTATGGATTCTTGTAAGTTTGGAGTGTGTCCATTTTCATTTTTGTATCTTTCACATTTGTTGGTTCACACAAATAGGTTGCTCGTGGACCAAGCCTTCACCAACATGGGTCAACAAATGCATCGGTGATTGCATTGGAAATATCACTTTACGTGATCAGACCCATGCACCATTAGCTTAGGAGTAGGAGTAGTGTTTTCTTTCAGCTTGCTTGCTTGCATGCTTGCATGCTTGTTTGCTTTCTTGCTTTGCATGTTTGTTTGTTTGCTTTCTTGTGTGTTTTCTTATTAGCTTTTCTTTCGATTTTACCTCTTCTTCTCCTTCGATTTACTTTCTCTTCTTACTATTTTTATTTATATTTGTTTCATTTTTTTGGTATATTAATATTTTGTTTACGGAAATAAATGTTGCCAACTGTTACGTTCTGGATTTTGAATAGAGTATGTGGCTAAAATTTCAGGAGACTTGTGACACTGCAGTGCTTGGTCAGTCTTGTGTCCACCTTCTCTTTGGTTGGTTTTAAACTTAGGCTGATGAAGTCCTCACAGAAAATATGAACCATCTGAAAGGGAATTTTCAGTCCAATTGTGAACCTGTTTCCACACTAAGAAACCCCATCCCTGTACTCAACCTTCTGCTCTGTGTGTTTAAGCTCATCCAACTAGTAGAAATGGAGAAGGGGAAAATCTAAACGAGAAAACCTATGTCAGAGGTCTTACATGCTTCTTTAAAGGAACAACCTCTTCTTCTCCCAATAAGTCGAGATCCGTCTTCCGCCCCAAAAATAAATCAAAGCCTATGCATAGTTCTCTTGAGAAGTACAAAGGCAAAAGAAGACAAAGTCTCCCAGCACAGAGAGGTGAAGCATGCAACTCCACCGGGTATTAACCAGGATCGCTGGTAGTAGATCAACGTGTGTGTTCTTGTGTGACTCAGTCGAGGTACTTTCTAGGCCTGCTGGAAGTGGACCAACACTAGAGATGAAAAATTATGCTCTGAAAATCTTCAACTCATGAGCTAAACTACCCTTCTCGGATTTGAAACGTTGAGATCCAAGCCAAACTTTTGATTGTGTTTGATCAAGTTGGAAAAGTGTGAATCATGTATGTCCAAGAGGTAAATGGGGAAGATGAAGTAACCCACACAACGATTCAATACACCCTAAAAGACCAAGGCCCTGTGCTAGAAATGGACCAAAACAAAGAAGCTAGAGTTCTACCAATGTGTCACCATGTGTTGTAGCGGCTACAACCTCCCTCCAAAATTTCAGCCTACACAAATTTCAGAGCCTTGCTTGAAGAGTTTCTCTTGATGACTACACACACTCAAGTTCACTCTCTGAGCTCATGTGAGCCTTTACATTTGCTTTGCTTTTTCACTGCATTCAAGTATCTGCATGTTGATGTCTAAGTCATCCTCGCAACCATGTTCTAGTTATGCTCAAAGTCTTCGCTTCATATGTGCCTGTTGTGTTTGCTATGAAAGAATTTGTTTCACTCACACACAGAGTCACATTCACTATCATGAAAGCATCATCTCAATCATGAACGATTAATCACAAGTATCGCACTTGTCACTCACACCATCAGTCAGTCATATTGAATATGTGTGTCTAGATGGTTTGGATCGTGTCATCTTCAATTCATGTGAGTGTGTGTTCATATGATCACCTATGCATCTTTCGATTGTTCACACACTTAATAATTTTGCTGAGGTTTTGACAAAAAAACTCCACTCTAACACCTATACCATCACTTCATCATTGACTCAATAGATTGTCAACCAGAATAGTGTAGAAGCACCAAGCTAGCTTGTTCAAGTTTCATTGCTCGTAAGAAATGAAATCAACTCTCATGTTGGCAACCCAGGTAGTCGAACCCAGCGGTCACCCCAGACTGGCTCCCTTCAAAATTTGGGTAGAGGCCACTAACCTCACTCACTCAACTGACTGAGGAAATTGCATAGACAGGCCAGAAAGACACCAAGTGCCCATCACTGTCTCCTTCAAACAATTGTGTAGTTTACCCTGTCAGTCATCTAGACAGTCGACTGGTTGTTCATCTTAGAAATTGTGTAGAATTCATGGGAAGGCCTTCCACTACCCATGAGTTAGCTTAGCTCAGAAATTGCACATAGATGATCAGGAGGTCGGCCACCCAGCCTCAGTGCATTTTCCTACCAGCAGCTCCTAGCAGTAGATTGCCAGTTCCCTCTGAGAATTGTGCAGTTTGTGCTTCCATTGACCTAGTAGGGATCTGGTAGTTCCCTCTGGGAATTGTATAGTTCTCACTACCAGTGATCCCAGTAGCCAACTGTTAGTTCCCTATGGGGATTATGTAGTTATGGCTATTAGTGACCCCAGTAACATAATGGAAATTCCCTTTGGAAATTGCGCAGTTCTGGCTGCCAGTCTCTCGGGCAGTTCTGCAAGAAAACTGTGGAATCCCTGCCAAGTGATCCATAATGCAACCCGACCCGCTCCTCTGTAAAATTGTGCAAATCTAGCTATCCAAACACCACTAGCTGTTCGTTTCGAAAAATGCACAAAGCATGCCTGCCTTGCCTTCCTACAGCCAAGGCTGTCCCTCCCAAAATTTGCGCAATTTTGCCTCCCAGCCGAGCCAGACCTTGCAAACAGTCACTGTCGACTTAGATTGCCCAACTCCATCACTAAGTCACTCTTGCACAGTTTTCATTAGCAGTGCCCAGAGCCATCATCCCGCTTCACAACCTTTCTTTCTCTCCTGGTCACCTGCATCCGAAACGATCATGTGTCATGGTAGACTAGGAGGTTTTTGGATTTGATGTCATCTCATCATTAGTGACTATAGGTATAGGTACACCAAAAAACATGGCAAGATGATGAAAGGGATGAACGAAGGGAGAACATGTAGAAGGACAGGTTTAGCAATAGATGAACGAATGAAGCATGTGAAGCAAATGAACGCAATGAACATGCACCTTTGCGAATAGATGAGCTTGTCAAACCTTTGAGCATGCAAGCAAGGAACAACATGCTGCAACTTCATCAAGTGAACTAAGAACCATCAAGGACTCTCCACACTTTGCTATGAGGAGGTCAAGATATGATACATCATAAACATATCCATCATGCAACAACACTATAGATCGACATGCACTCCAGTAGTTGTCATGTCAAGTCATGTCAATTCATGTCATGAGTCATGTCACCCGCATCTCCACTATGGGATATGTTATCAAAAAATGTGATGTAACATGGAAGTCCAAGAGACCCACTTGTGAAAAAAGAGTCGTGTAAGTCAAAAAATCATAGAAGTCGAACAATCATGAGGGTAGTTGAATAACCACAAGGGTCAGTTTCACCCTTGGCTATAAATACCCTATCATTTGTACATAGAAGGAGTTTTCACCTTAGCTCCTCCCACATGGCCAAGAGAGTCTATAATATTTTCTTTGAGCAGTAAGTATTAGCTCCAACACCCCACTAACGGAGTTAGTGATTTATGGTGTAACAATGTGTCTTGGGACTTTCGCTTAATTCAGAAGCCTGTCAACAGGCTAGCACATTTTCACACATGTATTATATATGTTGTAATACTGATATTTCACACTCGTAATGCATGTTTGATCTAGGTGGATGTTGGTGGCCACCCACCTATCCCACTTGGACCCCCGCAAGTGTCTCTTTCAGCTTTTCAGTTTCCTTATTTGTAGCACAATTTACTATTTTTAGCAGTTTTTCAGGTCCTGAACTTCCGAAGTCGTTTTAAGGCCCTAAACGACGTTTTTTAGGAAATCTAGGGGCAACATGGGTCCATGGACCGATGTTTCCCTTCCCAAAGTTGTAGTGCTTGGATAGATATTTCTAACGAGCTATTTTATGTGTCAAACGGAGATCGTATGCCAAAGTTACAAACCCAGGGAATTGATGTACCAATTTACCCAAACGGGGCCCACAATTTGGCATTTCATCTTCTAGGGTTAGGTTTTGGGATGTGAAGGGTTTTACATTATTTCTCAACAATAAATAGGCCTTCGAACCTCATTGTAACACAGTTCAGAGGCATGTAGCTGCTACATTTCTTCTTAGAGATAAGCTACCATCGCCTTAGCTGGTTTATTTCCATTTTTGTTTGTAA
Organism: Pinus taeda; assembly: GCA_000404065.3. NCBI lineage: Eukaryota > Viridiplantae > Streptophyta > Pinopsida > Pinales > Pinaceae > Pinus > Pinus taeda. The sequence goes on along the minus strand of APFE031285465.1, from coordinate 38,016 downwards.
GCATATTTCAGTATTTTACATTAATGAAATGAAGTATTATTTCCACTGCATATCTATGTTTATGGTTATCTCTATAATTTGTTGTGTTCTTGTTTAAATATGGATCAGTGTTATCAAAGCGGTCTGATTTTTCTCTACTTTTCTTTGCATGTCCACAACGAGGTCGGGATATAAGGAGTTAGGGCTTAAACTTGTTGAACCTTTGCAAGCCCAGCCTCGCAAATCCCGATGGCCTCCCATGGTAGATGAGAAGAAAGAAAAGGGGGCAAGAGATCCGATCAAAATCTTGCTCGAAGAAGCCCTCAAGTGACAAAGGAACACCATGATGGATAGCTTTACACAGATCCTTCAGTGGCTACCTAGAGGCGACGCATCGACTTCGAACAGCTACTGTGGAAATGCCACACCGTTTAAGGTACAAGTTAATTTTGAAATCCCCATCTTCTAGGGTCAAATAGATGCAGATGTTGTAGATAAATGGTTAAACCTACTAGATGGGTATTTTTCTGTTCATGAATTTTCGAGTCAGGAAAAGATTATTTTCGCTCTTCTCAAAGCAACCCCCCACGTCAAGGACTAGTGGGAAGCCTACTGGGAGTAGAAGGATGAAAGTACTGGCTCACTATTTTCAGTTGCACCCACTTGGAATTCATTTTAGGATGTCGTCAAGGAGCAGTACTACCCTGTCAAAAGCTATGAGGACAAATACATCAAATGGACGACACTACAGCAGGGACGGGACTGAGATGTACCAGAGTTCACAAACATTTTTCATACCCTTCGCACACAGTTGGGTATCAAAGATTCTAAGCTACATCTGGTACTCAAATACTGTGGCTGCTTACATAGAAACATCAAGGAAGAGATGGAGTTCCTGAACATCTCCTCACTCGGCACGATGTATCGATACACTGTCAAAATCGAGCAAAAGTTCAAACAGAAGAAGCGAGACTTTGGATCTGCGAATCCAAAGACCAAAGGACAAAGCCAAGGCTGGGTGACCCAAGACAATCCATCAAAGCAGCAAGAAAAGAGCAACACCACAAAGTTGAAGAAGGACACATGAAAGTGGTGTGAGTTTCACAAGAGCCCCACTCACAACACAAGTGAGTGTCAGACCAAGCAGTTGCTGGTGGCCGAGTTGAAGGCTTCCAAATCAGATGCTTGTTCCAACCCTAAACCAGAACCCTACAAGGGGAATGGCAAAGGGAAGTAGATCATTGATGCAGATCCTAGCACCACTATTGCCACTGCCAAGATCCATAAGAATGAACCCGAAGATCCAAAGGAGGGGGAACATCTTTTCCACTCATAGATGTGGGTGAAGGGTTCACTGTTGCAATTCATTGTTGACAGTGGTATCCAAAAGAACCTTATTTCAGCATAGGTCGTGAAGCGGTTTGGCCTACCGACTACACCACACCCATAGACATACAATATTGGGTGGCTTCATGAAGGAAGATATCTCAAAGTTCGCCAGTAGTGCCACCTTCCCTACAACATCAAACACTTCATAGACAAGGTATTGTGTGATGTTACGCCTCTGGATGTTTGTGATGTACTATTAGGCCAGCCATACTTGTGGAGGCAACATGCTATGTATGTGTCAAGGCCTCGTGCTGTCATTATTTCTTTGAATAATTCATCATACAGGATATCAGAGGTAGCCCCACCTACTGCCACCTCTTTGATCACTACCAAGAAAGGCAACAATTTGATTTCACAGAATAGGAAATTTATTTTCTGTCAGGTTCGCTCCCAAAGTAAGGGGAAGACCGTCACCACATCCATGACTCTGGTGAAGGGTTCCTCCATGTAGTAGCAACAACAAAGGAATACGGTCATGACAGAACATAGGAACATCTTCTCCTCACCCACAAGGGTACCACACAAGCTTCAGGTGGGCAACAAAGTTTGGTTGCATCTGTAGAAAGAACACCCTACAAGAGCCCATCAGAAGCTCTGACCATGCCGACATGGTCCTTACACCATTACTAAGGCTGTGGGAAATAATTCTTTGGAGCACAACATTCCTCCATTCCTTTTCCTGCACCAAGTTTTCAATGTGTACTGCCCTTGACCATGCTTCTCACCATTACTGGACACATCTGAGATTGCAGAACAACTCACCAGGGACCAAGTTTAGCAGATGGAGGACTCAACGCAATGGGGACCATTGCTTCCTAAGGGGGGAGGAATGATCCAGGTGGATGTTGGTGGCCACCCACCTATCCCACTTGGACCCCCACAATTGTCTCTTTCAGCTTTTCAGTTTCATTATTTGTAGCACAATTTACTATTTTTAGCAGTTTTTTGGGTCCTAAACTTCTGGAGCTGTTTTAAGGCCCTAAACGACATTTTTTGTGAAATTTGAGGAAAAAATGGGTTAATAGACTGATTTTTCCCTTCCCAAAGTTGTAATGCTCGGATAGATATTTCTAATGAGCTATTGTATGCATTAAACGAAGATCGTATGCCAAAGTTACAACCCTGGGAAATTGATGTACCAATTTACCCAAACGGGGCCCACAATTTGGCATTTCATCTTCTAGGATTAGGTTTTGGGATGTGAAGGGTTTTACATTGTTTCTAAACAATAAATAGGACTTCAAGCCTCATTGTAACATAGTTCAGAGGCATGTAGCTACCTCATCTCTTCTCAGAGATAAGATACCATCGCCCTAGCTGAGTTATTTACATTTCTGTTTGTAAGCATATCTCAGTATTTTACATTAATGAAATGAAGTATTATTTCCGCTACATCTCTGTGTTTATGGTTATATCTGTAATTTGTTACATTCCTATTTAAATCTGGATCAATGTTTCTTTAACCTGTGTTCTACATCTGAACTATTTCATTTGTTGTATTGGATAATCTATTAATGGAAATCTGTTGTATATGTCGTTAATGTTGTCTTGTCCGTGTTGAATTTTCTGTCGGACATTAGAGACACCTTTCACAAGAACCTTGTTGTAACAATTGTTGCACTCATTTATATTGATCTGTGAGTGTTGTACATGTTATCTTACCTTGTATGTTGTGACTTCTGCATTTGAGTGGACTTCTCCACCAAAAGTTGTGTATGTCCTTTTGTGTTCTGTGTTCCTAGTCACGTTGGGACTGATCCCTTTCAACCAGGAAGTCACCTTCACCCTCTTCCACTCACAGGGAAAGAACCATTGACACAAGTACACTTACACTCACCAGGCACACAAACCTCACTTCCCGAAGACAAAGCAGACCACTCCCTTGTGCTGACAAGCAAGATTTGAGGAAAATCCTTAAGACAATGGCAATTGGGCCATATTACCGAATGGGACTCCCAAACAAAATGGTGTGACGTCTAGTTGGGACTTCATACCAAGGTGATCCCTTGAATTTTGTCAAGCCCAACACAGTAAATAGTTCCTTCCATACTCGATGGACAATATCTGCAAAATATTTATGTGCTAGCCATGTTTTGTTGAATTTGAAGGGGGGAGCCTTATGGCAAGATTCCCCTTCCCAAGTGAGTATAATCGAGAGGTGATCTGAGGCAAAAGAAGGAATGAATTAAGATCCACCAGACCCACAATGAGGTTTTATTTCACCAAAAACTTGTTCAGACACTTTAAAATGCATTCAATCTCCAACCGGCTATTGTTCTAGGTGGGAACAATCTTAGGTGGGGTGATATCGTGTAGCAACAAAATGTTAAAAAAAGAGGTGAAATGAGACTCCTGATTTTCAGACTTGGCCTTGTCGCCCCAAACCTCATTACTATCAAGTGTTAAATTTAGGTCCTCAGCTATAATGAGGGAGGTAAAATCCAAAAACTAAACGTTTGAGACCTCACCCTAATAAGATCTCTTGCTTATATATGGTGCGTACATCTTGATGATGTTGAGTTGATAGAAGGATACTTGCAAGTGTAAAAAAATCCAGAAACTTGAGACTTGAGGGTTTCTAGGCCATCGCTTAACCTCTAGAGGGACCACAAGAATTAGTGGCACAAATAGGCCACACTAGACATACTCTAAGTAGGATTTCCCATGACATGTCCTTAGGAATAATAGTTTATTGAAGAAGAATAACATCTATTTTATCTTAGAGGATGATACCTATCAGAGAGCCAGATTTAGTTCCCACCCCTAACCCCCTTATGTTAAGGGACATGATGATCATGGGTAAACCATTGAATCAGTATTGTCTACTTTAAGGACCCGAGTATCAGATGTTTCTGGAGCTGATAATTCAGCAAGCACAATATCATCCATAGGAAAATTCGAGGTCATACGAGAAGAAAGATTTTTGTATTTAGTGGGTTTATTTTTCTGGAGGATCAAGGATTTTTTGGGAGTCATGACAAAAGGGGAGTGGCCTTTTCCTTGCTCCTCCATCAAGTGGAAGAATGATTTTTTGATGGTGAGAGGGTCCATATCAAAAGAATTAGAGTAGGAAAGAGTTTCCAGACCTCAATTCGATGAGATGGGACTATCATTAGAAGCAGACACAAACAGAAAAGCAAATGTGGGGGAGCGAAAGTCGCAAGGAGAATGCCGCAAAGATGAAGTAGGGGGATCCAAGTCCATAACCAATGGAGGAAAATGTACGTTAGTGTTAGGGGGAGGGAGAAGAGTACCCATACCTAGAGATATAATACCCAGATGAATGTCACTAAGGGGGTCATTAGAGGGAAACAAATGAGGGGTGACAAAATCAGGGATTGAATAGATACCAGAGGGAGGATTAGAGTTACCTGGAACCTTTTATAGACTTGTGGGAAATTGAAAAGAATCCAACCAATCACAAGCATCTGTGAAAAGAGAATGAGAACGACCCCATGAAGATATTTATTAACAAGATTGGTGGCGAGTCGAACAGGTTGCTAGCAGGTGACCCGAAAAGTGACAAACCAAACACCTGTACGGGATCCCCCAATAGTCGATGTTCAGTCCTTGGGTGAAGGAACCCCATAATAATTCCATCATAGATAATAGACCACTTCCACAAGTGTCTTCGATGAGCACCTAAGCAATTTTCTTATCCAATTGTCCAATGCTCCCCTCATCCCAAAAATAGAAAGTGTTGATGGAATTGACAATATTAGAGATCGTCGAGTGGTCCCATAGCTCAAAAGGGAGTCCCAACAATTTTTCCCAAATAATATTATGACTAGGGGATTCCTTGAGAGGGTTAAAACCACCCTACCATTTCTATAAAAGTAACCCCTTCCTTTCACCCAAGACAGGCTTAAAATGAGTTCAACATCTTCCTAACTGAGAAAAACCGAAGCAAACCTAGCCATTATGCATCATACAGATCCTTTGGTTGTAACTTAGCTTAGGGATCCAAAACCTTGACATCCATTGTTTAATCTGGTCCCCTATCATATGAGTGTATTGCCAGCACCCAAAAGGAACATGTAACATAAAATGCTCAATGTTATCCCAGAAGGACTTGGTTCTTTGAGTTAAATTATTCGATGTATCATTCAAATTCAAGGCTTTTAGAATTCTTATGACCACCTTTCTTGTTAGAGTAAACTAGGATGCAATTAGCTACGGGAACATCTATAAAGTCACCTGAATGTGTCTCAGTCCCATTTCCTTGTGAATGATCTCATTGTCGGTTAATTTGAGCCTGATTTTCTACTTGAATCATGATAGATATGAGAGACTAGGGATCAGGAGAGGAGTTTAGCTGCATGATGAACAAGCGTCGATGCACCCATAATGATAGCAAAGAATGCAATGAGGTAGGTAGCTAGATTGACAACAACCAAGATGTTATAAAGTTGAATTTTACACCTCAGATCAAAAGCCAAAATCTCAACGGAAAAAGGGAGAGTGTGAAATTTAAGGTGCACTTATGTCGCCCCTCCAGGAGTTGGAAAGAGTGGAAGAGAAAGATCACTGATAGGAACACATATTTCCTGATATTGTATGATGTGGTCCAACCTAGGCCACCTCTCATAAATGGTCTCGTCTTGTAATTGACAACTCTTATATGCATTAAATTCTCACCAAAATGCACATACCAATAAATGGATTCCAAATTGAAAATGAGAAGCATGCTTAAACCAGACCCACTGAGAGCAATGAAAAAAATGAAAACCACGACTGTGTAAGGTGAACCCAAATCTCAAGAGATGAACTCCCAAGATATATGTCGACACAAAAAGTGTGAGAACAACATCTGAATATATCCCAAAGTCAACAATTGTGACAATGATACTAAGTAGTCATTACTGAAGCTTTCTCCCTTGATAATTCAGCCCCCATATACAGGACGTAATGACTAGTTCTCAGTATTAAATAGAGATTAATAACCTCTTCTGGAATCCCTACATTCTCACTTCCATAGTGCTAAAAAATAGATCACATTGAATACAAGAGAAAATAACGGACAACAATCAACCTTTGGTAAGTTATGAATAGATATCTATGTGTGTTTGGAGCTCCTATCAGCTTTATCCAACTCTGGCTCCTATATAATCAATTCCCACCATTTTAATTCAGCTTCTAATACCCACTCAATTGATGAAAAATAACTAGGCCAAAATTAGTACCCTGATTAGTGGAAACCTCTATATCAAGCTGGATGGTTCCAATTGCAATGAAATCCCAACCAAAACATCTTGTTCTATAAACCTGCATATTACCAAAAGGAGATTAGTCGGTACTCAATAGGCATATCAATCAGTCAATGTCCTCAGCTTAGAATCCTCCATATTAATAGTAAGTTTTGAGTGAATCTTTATGTATATTTGGAGCTCGTAATAGCTCCATCCATCTTTGGATCCTAATCAGTTGAAACCTCTATGTCCCACTGGATGGTTTGAGCTCCAAACTTCATATTTTGTAAACCTCTATAACACCAAACTGAGATAGCTTCATACTCAATAGGCTTGAGAATTATTCGATATCCTCAGTTTAGAAGCCTCCATGTCCATGTCCTTCCATGCCATAATTTCTTTGTCTTTTGTGGAAGCTCCACTTCAAAATCCATACGCGCTGGGAGAAAAATGGGTTTTCACTAACCTACCATAAACTTCAGCCATAGGAAATATTGACCTCAAGCACATGAAATTATAGGTAAGGACAAATCCAACAGGAAAATGAAATTACAAGAGAGGACAAAGCCGAAAGGTACAGTGATAGAGATGATGATGGAAAAACAATAGTGATGTTTACACTTTTCAATTTTTTACTTGATAGAAAACTGAAAATGAAGAGATGGGATTGGTTGCTATGAACATTGTTTGCCCTACCCAACCTGACAATGAAAACAACTTTGATGTAAAAAATAAGAAAAATTCTATATGACACCAAGTGTCATAATAGTACACACATCAAATCTCAATTATTATTATTATTATCCAATTTTAAGGTCAAGACCAAGACAAACACCAAATTGGTGTATGAGACCCCCTTGTTTGTGGGACAAGGGACTCACCTATGAGAAATGATTTGAATGCTAAGTTTACAAAGGCATACATACTCTATCGCCTTCTGGTTTTGAACCCATGACCTATGAGGGGGAAACGCATGCTCTTAACCATTAGGCCCACTTAATATTTATGAAAAATAGTACACACATAAAATCTCAATATTTATGAAAATTTCATTATATATATATATATATATATATATAAATCCACAAGTCTCATAATAGTACACATATAACATCTCAATATTTACAAAAATTTCATTTGTAAGTAAGTGTGTCAAACTCATGTTTCACTTTTAATTAATGCATAACTTTTGAAAACGATTTACAACGTTAATTTTAACAGTCACATTTTATATCTGAATTCATGCTCATGCGATCCATATTAAGAATGTTTATAATTTTTTAGTAAAAATCACATTAGAAACAGTTTGTCGACACTTTTCAAACCATCTAGTTCGGTTCGTCATTTGGACAAGATGAAGAACCAGATCGTGGCATCAATTTAAATAGATTAAGAAAACCATATAGTGTGGTTCACCGCCAAGGCAAGATGAATAACCATTCTTGGCATCAAGTTAAATAGATTAAAGTTTTTTTGTTAATCGTTATAATATAATAGTTAGTTTGACTAAGGAAATATTATTTATTAAAATTGTTTTAATATAAAGAAATAGATGTTAATATTGAATTAGTCAAAAGTGAAATTCTAATGAAATAAATATCTAAAATAACAATAATATTTAGAATGAACTTAAATCATAAAAGCCATAAAACAATTAATTAAAATATAAATATATGTGTGTGTGTGTGTGTGTCTGTGTATGTCAAACTTAAATAATCAAAGTAGTAAAACAAATAATTCTAAAAACCTGAAAATAAATAAAAACAAAAATTGGTCTTACAAAAGAAAATTATATTACAAATGTTTGAAATCATTTCATCATCTAGTCAGTGACTGATGATCATGAGTTCATACAAAATAATAAATCGTGGGAGAAAAGATTAAACTTTTCTCCATTTCTTTTTTCCATCTTTCGCCATTCTCCTTGAGATGGTGTGGAGGATACAAGGGTGAGCTACTATCCTTCTTTTGTTCTTGAAGTTTCCTTGTCTAAATCAGAATTTTATGAGGCATGAGGATGTTTAAAACTGCTAGTATCATTTGCTTCAAGTATCCTTTCTAGTTGTGTTAAAGTGACCTATAGTTTAGTTTGTCCTTTTATTGTTTCATCCTTTCCTTTTTCTATTAAGTATTCTGAGCTGGAATGAGATCTTATTGATCATCCTCTTCCTCTTCTGAGTCATTTGGGAGAAATTTCCATCCTTTGGGCTACTTTCCCGACTCATTGTTTCTTTGTGACAATTTCTTGGCTTAACAGCATGTGTTTTGTAGATGTCTTGTTTTTCAGCATGTTCTACATCTAAAGGCTATGTTCTCGAAATGTAGGAACTGAGACTAGTTTTTCTAGTTTTGTATAAATTGTATGCAATCTAGAAGGCCTTTATTAATGTCCACTTCTACACATATTCAATAAAAAGTATAGATTTGTTCCTCCAGTCTTTGTGTGTCTGTCGTTATGTATTGTCTTAAAATATTTACAGTGCCTTCTAGCATTGGCTCATGCCAAAACTGTAGGGGAGGGTTTTGAAGTCTAACCCACATCGGAATTTTTGATACAATCATGGTGCTTTAATAAAATTTTGGGAATCATGGGGTAATGAAATGTCCTTTTGATCCTGAGAACCATGGGCCTTCCTAAATTACTATTTCTCGAACTTCCAATGATGCAAACTTTACGATGAAGAAACCTTTGGAGAAAAGGTGAATTTCATAGTTTGTTATCCAATTTGTGAATATTCAATGGAAAATATGCATTGGTTTTGGTCAGAAGCTGTTAAATATATAGATGATGGCGTGGGTTGAAAAGGTTGTGCAGAGATCATTTGTTTCTGGAATCTCTATGACCAGTTCTAGGACACTTGTTCTACTATGTAGTAGCCAGGAGTGTTGAGTATTTGTTTTTTCTTTGTTGTAGTTGTTTGTTCCCCTTATAGAATTTTTTTGTAGGAGATATCACTCTTGTTATGTTCTTGGTTTGTTAGTGTAACTTTTGGTAAAATAGATCTAATAATCCCACCTTTTGTCTTTGACTTACTTGATCCTGTTTCTCTGCCCCTCTGTTATAGATTTAAGATGATGGTGACCACTGAACGAATGTTGTATTCTTGTAGACATATCTCATCCTTTAGATATCTACCATTAAAGATCAAGTTTTGTAGATGCGGTGGGTAGCCCCTCTTTTTCATGATGTTCTACTTCAATTGAAAAACCATATCAGAGTTTTGTACTGAGACTATTGTTGATTTTCTAGCATGGGACTTTATGAATATTTGTACAGTTTTATGATCTTTTAGTTTTCCTTGATCTGGGAAATCATATGATGGCAATTTAGATACCTGCAGCAAACTCCACTTTAAGGGCCTGACAAAAGAGGGTCAAGCTGCACAATGGGGATCCAATAGCCATTGTTTTGTTTTCATTCTAGGTTGTCTGGATAAAAAATTTAGGTCTATTACAATCATCCTTTATAGGTGACGATCTATCATAGATCATCTTTGTTTCATGCAGCCTATATACTTTGTTGGTGGTTACTAGGTAAAAGGGCCAGAGACTGGATCAGAGAGATAAACCCCAATTAGATGGGATATCTCGGCTAGAGCAGTCACATGTGCATATATAAAATGGATACAATTAAAAGGGGGGATCCCAAGGTGCATTGACGCGACTCTGCGCATGAATATCTAACCCAATACCACAAATTGATTGAAAAATAAAAATTCCTTTGTCTAACGAACTTAGTAGAGAAAGCACCTTCACAGATAGTGAGAATAGCAGATTTGATGTCCATAAGGATTTAAGGGGAAATTTGATAATGTCTGATTCCAACTGTCACAAAACAAGAGATTTGGTTATCTTTTTCAACGATCTTCGTAAGGGACGCAGACCCTGTTACACAGTAAAATGTCATTGTCACCTTGCCAGTCCCCTTACTATGTCATAAGACCAAGGCCACCATGTTCATGCTCTCTGAAATGGCCAAAAAACCCTCTTTGCCTAAGTTTACTGGATCATCGCGACTGTTATTGAAATAACCGCGGTGACGGGCGGATGACAGTGTAACTGGTGCGCTGCCAGCGCGGAAGCACACGTGTTTCCCGCGCTGATTGAATTTCATAAACAGCGCACCTCCGCTTGTGTAAAATCGCGCTGACCAGACCTCTTCTATAATTGAGATGCGATGCCAGCGTGCCAGCCCAGTTTTGCACCCGCGGTGATCCTGTTTGGGCGAGTTTGTTCTAACAGCCAGCCTTCTAGATGACTCCAGAACTGGTTGTTAGCTTTGTAGAGGTCGTCATCCTTTCTCTGGCATGTTTGTTCGCCTGGTCACCCACTTTTCTTGGGGGAAAGCTCATCCTTTCATTATTCATGGAGACTCCTTCTCCTACATAAGCCTCCACCATTGCCATGAGCATCTAGTTTGGAACATATAGACTTTGACATAGAGGAATTCTTAGTGCATTAGTGCTGCTCTTTGTAGGCATTTGGTGTGTTGTGTGAGGATTGCTATAGACCTTGAGGAAGGTTATAAGTTTGTTTCCTTGTATGTGAGAGAGAGACCTCTTTGACTTGGGAGATCTACTTCAAAGGTGAATGCTGATGAGACATGCTGGCTGGACCCTCTAGAGAAGGACTCAGCGTCAAGACTTCGGTTGTACCTTACTCTATTTTCTGATTAATAAAGATAGATGACTACTGTTATGGTTCCATTCCCATTTGTCTTATGAATGATTAATGTGAATTACATCTTTCTTTACTGATGTATAGTTGTTTTTAGTAGATTTTATGCTTGTGTTTGTTCTCTCTTTGCTTGTGCAGGTTTCTGCCCACGAGGATAGTGGAGGATTGTGATCGGCTGGAGCGAAGGAGCGAGAGGATCATCTCTTCATCCAACATAGCGTTGGAATCCAAGTAGGTTTCCTTTACCCACTTGTTAAATGCAACTAGGAACTTGCAGAGTAGCATTGATTGATTATTGCTAGACCCCTTTTGGGCTAGTAGGGATCACCTCTATCCGTAGAGGGGATTTACCTCTCCAACAGACCCGATGACATCAATCTTCTCGACTGCAGAAGGTTACAAGAACCTAACATTTTCCAGTCATTGTGTATAAAAAAAGATCTTATGCACATCATATTGGAAGGGTGAACTCTGGGACCTTTCTCCCTATGTTGATCCTCCATCAAAAATCCTCGTCGTCGTCTTACATCATTCATCGCCACATAATATCGATGTCTTTGATCCTTCTATGCTTATGGAGATTAATTTTTGTGTTTGGCCTGCAACTCGTATAGACGGCTTGTGGGCATTTCTCGCCAAAGAGAAGATCTTATCAATGGAGTTAGCCAATAGAGGCGCAAAAGAATCATTACACTAGACGTCTGAAGATTTGTTCAATGCAAAGCCAGAAGAAAATCCCATCAATTGCGCCATCACTGAATCCCTAAAAGCTCTAATTGCAAGCTTCATATACCTTTCAAATATATATATATATATATATATATAATATATATATATAATGAGTCTAACTTATAGACGAAATAGCTTTTTGAATTCATATATGGATTGATCACCCTGAAAAACCCCAAAGGCACCCGAATTATGTAGATTAAACAATTCAAACTCAAGTTTTTAAAAATATCTATCAGATTTTGATTAAAATTAATGTGAGAAAATGTCATGAAAAAAACCATTTAATCTGTAAGTTACACTACGACTATATATACATATATATATATATAGGAACAACTTAAATTTTAATGTTCACTAGAGAAAGTCAATGATGGGAAAGAGATAAAAATTGAGAAAGAAAAATAAAAATAAAATTAACATATTAAAATATAATGAATAATAGTAAAAAAATTAAAAAAAAACTTTAAAATACAAAGGGATCAAACACCTACTAATATTCCAAACATCGTATCTATTCAAACTACCTGGCCTACTTTCAATTTCCATGGCCTCCCTGAACTTATAGCGATGAAAATGATCAATCCTTGCAATGGGCCTGGTTTCACCAATGTATGGACTGGCACAGGAAGATGAGATGACATAAACACCTTTCCCATTTTTGGGGTCCACAGGGTCCACCAATCTTATGGAGCTCCTTACTACTAAGAGTCCAATACTATTGCACCAACTACAAAAGAATTCAACAAACACATTTGTGATTTTCTATCACTTCCTATATCAATATAAACATCTTTTTGAAAATGCAATCTATGTTCTTCCTCTAAACTATTGCTACATTTGAGTCCCTTCCTACATCAATACAACTTCTTTATATAAATGATCAACATTTGAGTTGATATTAATATAATATATATATATATATATATAAATTATGAAAAATAACGAATTTCTTTTTACATCATAAATTGATGATTATTTGTGGATTCAACGTCATGGATGTTGTAAAAATATTTCATTATACAACTTATTAAAAAAAAAAAAAAAAATAAAATATAGAAAAAAGAAAAATAAAATGAAAGGAGGATATATAAAAAAAATGATATATGTGTGAAAAAACAGAAGAAAAAATAGATGTATATTTAAAAATAAATATATGATGAAAAACCGCTTAGAAAAAATAAAAATACGTGATGCTAGCTTAAATGTTGCGTTAGATGTTAGATATATAAGTTTAATTAGTTAGTCACACAATGTAATCATGATTATCTAAGTGTTAATAAAGTTATTTTTGACACAATGATTTTTGTCATATGTAATAATGCTTTTGGTATAATCAAAGACCGTGATATAACACAATGAGATCACTAGTTGCTGATGACTTCGAACCATCTCTGCCCCTCTAACAGTTAATCAATGGGGGGGTCTAAAAACTGGATTCTCCCAATCTCACATTTGCAGTGTGTCACTCCCTCAAAGACTTCAGACACCCCTCCACCAAAACTATTTACTGATCACCCCCCCGGGCCTGAAATCTACCTTTCCCCCTTCCCGCCTAATAATAACCATTAACCCTGCTCCCTCCACTCAAATCTACTCCCACAACATGTCACATCCCCTCCAATCCGCTCCTGCCAAATGTAGTATCCCCTCCAATCCAATCTCACCAAGTGTCATATCCCTTCCGACTATGCTCCCATTGTTGTCACATCCCCCTCACTTATCATTAATGTTCAACATCTGTTCTGTATTTTGATCATTTCCAAATTAATGAATCTGCTCCATGAAATGGAAAACTTTCAACAGAAAATGATCTCTCCTTTAAGATAAATTAGAACTCTGTTTAGTCATCGTTTCCTCTAATGTTCCAAAACACTAAACAATAGAACCTGCTACTACTACTACAAACTTATCCAGTTGAATTGTTTTCCTCCAACCAACTCTTGAGTAATTAAGTGCTTGTTGGAAATAATGCTGAGAGGGGGGGGGTGAATCGCTATTATCAAATTCTTTTAAATATTTCTTCCTTATTTATACTTTAAATATTGATCGTTACTTTGTATGTCAGTACCATAAAATAATGAGCATGAACAAGAAAAACAGATAGTCACACCAAAGAACACAAGGTATAAGGTGGAAACCCAATGTGGGTGAAAACCACCTGCTGCAATATGTCTCTATCTTCTTTCAATTAGAAACTCCTTTTACAATGATTTTGTACTGGTGCAGTCCTTTACCAGTACGCAGGCTGCAACCTGGAGAGAGCTACAACTCTCTCTCATTTTCTAGTCTCTCCTGGAAGGGAGCTACAACCCCCTACTTCTTTTCTTTCAAGGACCACTTTTCATAAATTTTCAAACTGGATCCAAGAATATCAAATAATCATCAAGTACATGCAAATCACCCAAACTCCTTATACAATCAACCAAGAATAACCCAGCTTCTCAGAATGTTGTAAAAAGAAAGATAGTATAAGAAATATAAACCCAGAACTCTGCAGCAAGAGATAAAAGATAACCAAAAAATGTTTTAAGACAGATCCACAGTTTTTCCTTATCTGGACTGCGTGACTCCGCACCCAGCCTTTTATTTTCCTGCGCATCCATGCAGAGCGTCTTCTGCTTCACTACGTATATCCACAATTCACCTTCTGTCTTGCTGCGTACTACTGTTGTGCCTCCACAATCTCTTCTTCAATCGCGCCGCGTACTTTTAATTACCTTCGCAGGATTTCCTTTTATCGCGTCGCGTACCTTTGATCTTGCTCCGCACTTGTTCTTTTGGTTCGCCGCGAGCGTCCGCACTGTGCCCTTCTATTGAGCTGCGTACTTCTACTGCATCTGCGCACTGAGTATTTGACTGTGCTGCGAGCCCCCGCACTGTGCCTTTCAGAGAACCGCGTGCCACCGCACAGCACCTTTCACCGAGCTGCGAACCTCCGCTCCTGAACCGTGAAATACCTGCGGACCTTTGATTTGAACCAAATTAACAAACCTCCGAAGAGCCACTGACGGTCAGATGCCCAGATCTGATCATGCGCCTAAGAGATCATACACTATAGATTCACTTTCAACTTCACTTTTATATAGATCAAGCTTTGTAAACCGATAACCCAATATTTCAGATCTTAAGATATTCAATTTTTCTTAGATACCTTGGCCAAGTGATCTTCTTCCCTATTTATAGACAAGCCCTCATTCACACCATAGGACAAAACCATCAAGTAACCAAAACAAGGGATCCAAACCGGGGCTAAAATAGATCCTATACCACGGGCCAAAACCATAGGATCATGATCGACGGGCTAAATACCACGGGCCAAACATAAGAAACCCCACGTGAGCGCGCTTTTTATTGCATGGAAGTGTGTGCACTGGGGTCTGCACCTTCTGTTTGGACAACCTGTGTACATGACCACAACTTTTTGAACTACGTACCTGCGGGTCCGCGGCTGCTTCTAGGATTACCTGCGTAACACATAATTTCCATGATTTTGAGTGCCTGAACTAAGATCAGCTACAAGAGTGAGTTGCCATCAAGTACAACACTAGTACCATAGAGCCAAACCAGAATCATAATGCCAACAATCTCCCCGTTTGGACTTGATGGCAACCTCAAGATCCTCAACATCATTCTCCCCCTTTGACATCAAGGGCAAAGTGTTTATGCTCCCCCTAAGAACATGCTCCCCCTGACTATAGAACGGATCTGCAAAGAAGAATCATAATCCACCAAATACCATAAACGACCATGAAAGAGATAGAGACATATTGCAGCCATGTTTAGATCAGCATCCATGTTCTCCTTCTGTGCTACCATACTGCCAACAATACATTATATGCTCCCCCTGAACCTGTGCCATTCGATCTTCGACCAATCCGCAAACCAGTACATGTACGCATGAACCTTGTGTACAACCAACACTCAAAAGAGATTCAACAACAAGATGATGCATCAATAACCCCCAGCTTTTGCCTGAGGTATTCCAAGGTCTCCCTGGGCAGTGGTTTGGTGAGTATATCAGCAACTTGTTCCTTAGAAGGAACATACTCCAACTTGACCTTTTGTTCAAGCACTTGTTCCCGGAGAAAATGATACTTGATAGGTATGTGCTTGGTCTTTGAATGCATGACTGGATTCTTTGAAATACTGATTGCACTTGTATTATCACATAAAATGGAGATAGGTGGAGTACAAATGATTTGAAAGTCTTGCCAAGTTTGCATCATTCAAAGGAGTTGTGTGCAGTAAGATGCAACAACCACATATTCTGCTTCAGCTGTAGATAATGCAATTGAACTTTGTTTCTTGCTGAACCAAGATACTAATTTAGAACCCATAAAGAATGCACCACCACTAATGCTTTTTCTATCATCCACGCTTCCTGCCCAATCTGCATATGTGTATACACGAAGCGTGAGATCTGTATTTCTAGGATACCATAAGCCATATTTTTGTGTTCCTTGAAGATATTTGAAAATCCTTTTAACTGCCTAAAGATGTGCTTCTTTTGGATTTTCCTAGAATCTTCCAACTATTCCCACTACATGCATGATGTTTGGTCGGGTACCTATTAGATAGAGTAGACTACCAATCATGGATCTATAGGTTGGTTGATGTACTGCTGCTGAATCATCATTTGCGTTGAGGCTGCATCCTGTTACCATAGGGGTACATACTGGTTTTGAATATTCCATGCCATATTTCTTCAAGATCTACTTGAGGTACTTGGTTTGTGATAGAAAGATACCATCTTTGTTTTGTTGGACTTGTAACCCAAGAAAATATGTCAGCTCACCAAGCAGGGACATTTCAAATTATTTCTGCATCACCAAAGCAAAGTTTTGACTCATGGCTTCTTCGTTGCTACCAAAGATGATATCATCAACATACACAACACGTATTAGCAATTTATCATTATCAACTTTTATATATAGATTTCTATCTGCTGATCCTTTTGAAAAACCTTGTTGGTGGAGGTATTTGTCCAGACAATAATACCAAGCCCTTGGAGCCTGTTTAAGACCATAGAGTTCCTTCTTAAGTCTGCATACAAGTTTTGGATCATTTCCAAGGATGAATCCATCTGGTTGCTCAATATACACTTCTTCTTCTAAGTCTCCATTTAAAAAGGCAGATTTCACATCCATTTGATATGCTTTGAACTTCTGAAAGCTATAAAGAGAAAGGAACATTCTTATGGCTTCAAGTATGGCAACCAGCGCAAAATTTTCTTCAAAGTCTATACCTTCTTGTTGAGCATACCCTTTACAAACAAGTTTGGGCTTGTTTCTAATAACATCTCCATTTTCATTCAGCTTGTTTTTGAATATCCATTTTGTCCCTATGACATTCTTATCATTTGCTCTAGGAACCAACTCCCAAGTGTTATTCTTTTCAATCTGCTCAAGTTCTTCATTCATGGCCTTGACCCAGCATTCATCTTTGCATTCTTCACTTACATTTCGTGGTTCAATGGAGGAGAGCAATGCTAGATAGCTTGAAGCTTCTGTAATAGTTCTTCTTGTTTGTACACTTGCCTCTTTCTGCCCCAAAATTTGAGTCTTTGGATGGTTCTTCTGGACGTACATGGATGGAGTCTTTTCTTCTACCCTTATCTATTCCTCTGGTGCCTCATAGGTTTCTTCTTCATCAGTAGTCTGATTTGATGTTGAAGGATAGTCCTCATCATCTTCAAAATCTTCGGATTTTCCCTACTTTGAATTGTTGCCTGCTTCATCAACCACCACATCAATACTTTCAACAATTTTTCCAAGTCTTTTATTGTAACACTTATATCCTTTACTTCGGGAAGAGTAACCAAGGAGAATGCCTTCATCTGCTCTAGGTTCAAATTTGCCAAGGTTTTCATCAGTCCTTTTGATGTAACATTTGCTTCCAAAAACTTTGAAGTATTTTATCGTAGTAGTCTTACCATACCAAAGTTCATGAGGAGTTTGAGTATTGTTTACACAGATGTTTATTTTGTTGAGAATAGTAACAGCAGCAAATGTAGCTTCACCCTAGAAGGTTGCAGGAGCTCCAGACTCATCAAGCATAGCACGAGCCATTTGTTGAACCATTCTGTTCATCCTTTCCACTACTCCATTTTGCTAAGGAGTCCTTGCAAAATGTTCTTCACAAAAGTTGAAAAAATCATCCAAGGTAAATTCCCCTCCTTGATCAGACCTGAAACATTTGATTCTATGATCTGATTCATTTTCAACCAAGGCTTTGAAGGCTTTGAACTTTTTGAAAGCTTTGTCTTTATGCTTCAAAAGTCCTATCCAACACATCCTGGAAAAGTCATCAATGAAAAATATAAAGTATGCTTCTCCTCGAGGTGATTTTTTCCTTGATGGACCACATAAATCAGTATGGACAAGTTCAAGTGGCTTACTAGCTGATCCTTCCTTCTTAGGGAAATTAGTTCTGGTTTGCTTACCAAACTGACATGATTTGCATATTGTATTGTCTGCAATTCTGATGTCAGGGATATCATGAACCGCCCGATATTTGCATACTTTCCTTATCTGAGGGAAGCTAAGATGCCCCAATCTTCTATAGCATAGCCAATTTTCATCATTTTTTCTTAGATAGCATTGTTGTTGTCCTCCCTTGAGTATGTATAAATTATTTGGAGTTCTTATGCCTTTGATCATTGTTTCCCCTATATCAAGCTCACGAACGACACATCCATTTGATCAAAATATTACCTCATTTCCTTGATCACACATTTGAATAACACTCAATAGATTATGCTTTAAGCCATGAACATACATAACATTTCCAGCTTTGACCTTTCTTTCAAAAGAACAAAATCTTTACCTTTTATGAGTGCAGGGGTGTCATTTCCAAATGAGACCTTCCTTTCCTTTTCTGAGGCACTATATGGCTGGAGTTTTTCTTTATCACCTGTCATATGTTTCAAACATCCACTGTCAATGTACCACTGATTTTCATGTCCTTCCACATATAAGTCTATACCACATATTTCTGGTTGCAGTTCTTTCTTTCTCCATGTTTTAGGACCCAATGAAGCTTGCTCCTTCTGAGATGTTTACGAAATTGACTCCTGCATTTAGAATCTTCATGACCGAAGTTGTTACAAATAGAGAATTCTATTTCATTTTCAAGAGCAGAAAAGTTATTGTAGGTCCTCTTCATGATCTTAGTCACACTCCTTTGATTTCGTGCTTCTCGAGTCATGATGGTTTTGTAGGCAACACATTGAGCAACTTTGTGTCCAAATTTGTGATGTGAAAAACATTGGCCATTAAAGAAATTCCTATGATTATAAAATCTACCGTAGGTGATTCATTCTTGAGGCAAATTGAGAATGATTTACCTGTGGTTGGTTGTAGCTTTTTTTCGTCCTTGAAGTAGATTGACCTAGATTTCCCTGCCTTTTCTGACGATTGTTGACCTGTTCATTTTTCCTTGCTGCATAAATATAACTTTTGTAGGTGGATGGTTTTTGTGCTTGAGATGCTTCTTCAATATATCCAAGACCTGTCTTGATTAGAGGAGAATGTTGCACTTTGATAATCTCATCTAAAGTTTCAGATCCTTTAGAAAATCTAAGATTAAGAGCTTTTGTTTTCTCAATATCTTTTCTAAGTCCCAGAATTTCACATTCTAACTTTTCATTGTGTTTTTCCCTTTAAGCAAGTTGGAATGTCAGAGTATCTATGATCATACCCTTTTCTTCTAAACATATTTTAAGTTTAGAAATTTCTTCATAGATATCATCTTCATCTATAGCATCCAAGAAATCATCATCCTCAAAAGCCATCAAAAGTCTATAATCATTACCATGTTCATCTTCATCGCTATTTGAAAGTCCATCATTGTCTTCATGTGTATAATAACTCTTCTTACTTACGTTCTATTTTCTGTTCCATTTAACTGGTTCCTTAACTTTATCAAGATTATATTTATGAGGACATTTGGATGCATAGTGACCGACTCTTCCACAAGCAAAACATTTGAAAGGTAGCCTACCTCTGAATCTTCTAGAACCCCGTTGAAGATTCTTGACAAAGTTTGATTCTTCCTCTCCTTCTGACGTATTCCCTAACTCATTGTATTCTCCTTTTCCTAAAGCTTTGAATGTAGCTTCTCTCATGTCTGATGGACCCCCTTTTCTCATTTCGAAAGTAGTTAGGATTCCATGCAGCTGTGACATAGTAATACTTTGAAGATTCTACTTTTCTTCTATGGCAGAAACTTTTGATTCAAACTTAGAAGACAAGGATCTTAGAACCTTTTTCAGCTAAAGTAACTTCTTTTATCTCTTCACCCAAATTTTTCATGCGATTAACAATCTCATCTATACGTAGGAAATAATTAGCTACACTTTCATCATTGTGCATTTTAAGAGTTTCATATTGAATTTTGAGAGCTTGTAGTTTTGCACGTTTTACCTAATCATCTCCTTCATAGCTTAGAATGATCTTGTCCCATATTTCTTTGGCAGTTTTGAGTTGCATAAACTTGACAAATTCTAATTGAGATAGAGTCCCCAATAGAGTATTGACAGCCTTTGCATTTGTTCATATTGCTTTTTACTAGCCGTATCTATAGGAGTTACTGATGGAAATCTGTATCCTCCTTCCACGATATCCCAAACTTCTCTACAAAGAGATTGAAGATAGGTTGTGGTTCTTACCTTCCAATAGACGAAGTTGCTCCCGTCAAAGATTGGTGGCCCAATGGATGCCTCTTTTTCGTAGTTTCTCATGATGATAGATCTTCCTTCAAGCAATCAAGCTTCTTCTGAAGGACCTGCTCTGATACCAATTGTTGGAAATAATACTGAGAGGGGGGGTGAATTAGTATTATCAATTTAATAAAATTTCATTTCCATAAACAGATTTATATACGCTACTTCGGTTAACGAAACTTGCGTATATATGAAACTATGTTTAGAGCAACCAACGTACACCTTGT
>APFE031285465.1:741-15034 GCA_000404065.3 Pinus taeda | reverse complement strand
TATGTTGAATTCCCAATCATTCACTGAACATTGACTGAAATTTAACTTAAAACTTGAATCTTGATATCTGATATTCACCCTCATTAGGTGCAAGGTGAGAAGTTTTTTAATAGTTCACTCTATAATGGATCCAAGTTGGAACTTTGGATTCATTAGGTTGTGGTTGTGTTGCTTACCAAGCCTTCTTCACTTAAAATTGGTGCTTTATGGTTTAGCACTAACCTATATTCTTTGAATAATGCAGTGGATTATGGATGACCAATAACTAATTTTCTTTGAATAATGTGGTGATTTCTAGTTTACTACTAACCAATGAAAATTGATTTGAATAATGTGGTGGTTTCTGCTTTACCACTAACCATCTTCACTTCATCAATTTACTCCCCCCTTAAAGGTGTGGGAGAGTTTCTCTTATTATTTTGCTATCCCACTTTAGGTGTGTAGAGTACATCTTTGACTTTTATTGTTTTGTCTTTACCTCGTTTTTTACTAGGTTTTAAGACTGATGTAATTTTCACACCTATACATTCCATATCCAAGAATTTATCCATGTACATCTTTGACTCTTATTGTTTTGTCTTTACCTCTTTTTGACTAGGTTGTAAGAGTGATGTAATTTTCACACTTATAGATTCCATATCCAAGAATTTATCCATGTACATCTTTGACTCTTATTGTTTTTTCTTTACCTCTTTTTTCACTAGGTTGTAAGAGTGATGCAATTTTCACACCCATAGATTCCATATCCAAGAATTTATCCATCCATAATTAATTATCTTCGTAACCTACTTCTTCTTGCAACATTTATTTTTAAATGATTTTCCTTCCCACAATGAAAAAAAAGTTGGAGATCAAAATGTTAAATTTCATGTTACCATCTCTTTGACAATTCCAATTTTTTTTATCAATAATCTTACCCTATTTAATAAATCCTACACACACAAACTGAATTGTTTTGGATTAGCATGGAATATGAAACACATTTTCTTTGGTTTATCTAAAGCCATGTCAATTCCTATTGAATGATATCTCTTCCCAAGGCTCGACAACCATCATAGAAAGCTCTTGATGTTGTTCTTTGACATATTCAAAATTTCTTTTGCTATTGTTGTTGTTGTTATTATGTTTTTCATTCAATGATTCCATTAAGTCTTCTATATCACATCCAGCATCTATCACCTATATTATGCCTTGGGCATCACAAGTTCCATCAACATTTGGCATTATTTCATCTATGTTACATGTGCCATCACAATTTTGGATTATATATTCTATATCATTTGTTACATTAATATTTTATAGTAGCTCCTTTGTGACACAACTTTAATCAACCTTATAGATGAATTCATTTATATCACAAATTGTATTGATTATTTGGATGAGATATTCTACGTCAAAAATTACATCTATATTTATTGTATATTTTGCATCAATTGATCTTACATTTAATGTAATTTTATTTGAATTTACTCAATCAATTGATCATTGATGTCCATATCACTTGAATATTATTTGTGGACTATAGTGTATCAACCCACTGAATATTATTAGTGAGCGTGCTTCGTTTTCACTTAGCATTATGCTTTTAGGTCACTTCTTTAGGTACTCTTACACCTCTTACTATAGGTATACTCAATATTTCCTTTGATGATTTGATGATTAGTTGTGTTGTCGAGGTTTTTTAACAGTTAAACTTATTTTGGTTAGTAAATATTGGACTGAGAATACCCCTTTTGGTTAATACAAGGCTTTTGAGCTTACCTTGCTAGCTAATAATTTTTCGCAGTGCTCCAGGTCCTTTGGTTACATGTCAAAGAATGGTCTTTTGGTGAAAGTAGTATGAGTTTGAGTTTTTGTGTTACTTAGTTTCATGAGATCATGATTTAGAACCATTCACTCTCATGGTCACTTGTTATCAAAGGTCATAGTATCGTCTTGTGGTTGGAGCTAAGGACTCAAACCTATGAAGCCTTGGAAAGAAAATTGTAACCATTACACTCAATATTATTTTATTTATAGATTAAAAAACATTTAAAGTTAGGGAAATAAACCTAGGATTATTTCTTTTTGAAGGTATCATAAGGGTTATAATAGCTGGACCCCTTATTAGGGGATGTTCCTTTAGGGTTTCTATTTAAAGTTGAGAACAAAATCCCTTGTTCACTCAGCGTGAACCCTAGTTGTGAACACGAGAGTATCATTCCTCAAGTAATAAATTGTATTGTAACTCATAAAGTTCCATTTTTACAAGAATCGCCCATAAATATCTCAACCCACTACTTATTCCAGTAATCGTTTTGTTAAATATATTTCTAGGTCATTACTATTTTTCTTCTTTAACTTACAAAAATCCTTTATAGGTTTAGGATATTTTTATTAGGGTACTTACAAATATAGTGACTGACTCAAGATTCCATTTTAGGTAATTTCAAGATATAACCACTGAACCTCTTTCTTAGAATTCCTAAGTTCATTTTCGAATTTTTGTATTTGGGGTTTCACTGGTTAATTTCCATTTTGCTTTCTAGTTCCAGACTTCCCTTTCATGTAAAGAAGGCCCTTACTATCTCGGCATGAACTATTATTAAGTCTTTGAGTTTCCAATTGGTTGAAACAATGTTAATACTAAGAGGGAGGGTGAATCAGTATTAATGTTAATTTAAATTTTTATGCCAATTTATGTTTACTCATTCAAACTTGGCTTTCACTATGAGTGTTATCATTAAAAAATCATAATAAAAGTTATATGAATCAACACATGAGCACAAGCACCATGAGAAGCATACACATTGGACACAGAGGTTTAACATGGAAACCCTTCCGAGAAAAAAAACACCAAAGTTTGTTTTGTTATTGATTTAAAAATTAGAGCACCTACTCTATTACATCAATCTGTTTATGAGCCACCACTCACAAGAAGCACCAACTCCCTTTGATTGTTTGCTAGCACCTAATAGCATGAAGCACCAACTCCCTCCTTTGCATACACCTTACCATCTTGCTAGAAGCACCATGTGAAGAAACAACGTCAAATATTTATTCCAAGCACCATCTTGCAACTCCTTGGATTTATGCAAGCACCAACTTGTAGGAGGCGCTAACCCCCAATACTTCTCCAGCCACCTAATAACCCCCAATACTTCTTCAGACACCTAATAATAGGGAAGCACCAACTACCTGTATGCAGGCTCCAACCCAAACTCAAAAGAAAAATTTACTTATGTTTGTAATTGGCAACCTCTCTACATGTTTCCAACTCTTTTCTCGTCAGCAGCCTTTTGGCCCACACAACATTTTGTCCTCAACTCATTCTACAACAGCCTGTTGTTCTACTAAAAAACATACACTCAACACTCAACCTCTTCTATTCCATAGGCTCTCTTGACCTCCCGCAACATACCTAGCACACTCTAAGCCTATTTCCTTTGCATAGGAAATCCCATCCTCTTCTCTACATCCCAAGCTCACTCGGCCTCTTCTCAACAACACACTCACACAGAGCTATCCACACAACTAACTCAACAATGTTGCTTTTTTTTTCATTGCTACATTGTAATCTTGGGTTTTGTTCCTCTAGTGCACATTGGTCGATGATGTCTATGTTAGTCATCACTCTACCATTCATGCTACCCAAGTGTACTCCTCCATGGTTTTCCATGTTGTTGTTGCATCAAAATTCCTAGCCTCTATAACCACATTAAACACTAGGAATGGGCTCTTGAGAATTTCTCCATACTAGAGTTAATTATCAGTCAAATTGCACACTACAACAAGGCTCCCCATGCTGATTAATTTCCCACAAAACTTAGATGGTACTTCAGGCATGGATCTCTAGTTCTATGATCATAGTGTAAGCACTTAGAATTGTTTTCAGTTGAATTATTTGTGTTGTGCAAGAAGGATCAAGGGTGGCTAATTTTGTTTCAAGAAAAGATCCATTAATTTTCTCCTATGCATCATGGTCATTCATTGTCTTGAGTTAGAGTTCTTGGCATTCTCCATTGACTCAAATAACACTTTCAACTTTCAACTCATCCATGAATGTTTGACCCAACAATGGCCATACCCAATTATAGCACAACTACCAGATATGCTGGAAACCTACCAAAGTAGTTATCAACTCGTTCATCCAAACCCTAAAGCATTTCCAGTAACAATGCTTCCAAATTTATCTCCACAACCATTTTTTCTTATAGCCCCTCTCATGTTGGCACTTAGCTTCTTGTCCACCATAGTATTTCTACCTATGATTGTTGGCTAAACATATAGGCGCTAAGGCGCTCTACGCCCTTTGCAGGTTGAATTCCCTTTTTTAGTTTTTCTCACGCCATGTTTTTCTATTTTCATATGCCTTCATCTGGTGCTCATCCCGTAGCTAACAAGTCCCAGTGCTTTTGCATTATTTCTCTTTAAGGTCCTTCAAGCTCTTCTTGGTGGGATTAGCCTTCCCGTGTGGTCCAGCCTGCACTTTCACTAAACAATCAAATGCCCCATCGAGATGAGCTCTCTAACTGATGTGTCCCAACACTTACTACCTGGTGCATTCCCTTTGCGCTTCCTTATTAAACTTTCAGGCTCCATAATTTCAAGATGACCTATTCGGGTGGGACCGCTATTGAACTTGTGCACCATTTAAAATGTCATCAGGTTGAGTCAGCTACCAAATTTTCTTGACACCTTTTGCCTGATGACTATACCTATGCACCTTTCTAAACCTTTCGGGGTATCCCTTCTGGGATGGAATCATGCTTATGTTAGCAACCCCACATGATGCCTCCAGATTTGGCCCATTAAGTCACCCAAACATGTCAAATATGTCATCCATGAGTCCCTCTTACATCCATGTCATGCTAAATTCATATTTCACCATCATATCCTAAGAGAAAATTATATGTTGCCATGTGTCCCACTGTCAGAGAGGACAGAGAAGGGTCTGAGGCCTTTCTTTTCGCATATTTCCTTTGTTAATAAAAAAACCACCAGTTTCAGTAACCCATCCTCGAAACCACTCCATTATGGTTTGTGGTATTAGGGAGAGTGATCCCGAAGTGGTTCTCCATTGTTGATCTACATAATCAACAGTATGGAAAATCACCTCCCGATGCCTCAATGCTTGACAAGACTTCCATATGAAGTCTCATCAAAATGTTTTCATGTGGCCCGACACTTCCATTTTGTTTCCCCTTTGTAGTCCTCAAGGATGACCCTTACGGTATGATGTGTAGTATGGGGTCCGCCCGATGCATTTTCCATTGGATCGTGCTTTCCTTTTTGGCTTGGAAACTTACATCCTGACACTTAACTTTGTGCACCCTTTTGAAACTATCGAGGTACATCAGCCAAGATAACTCTATCAGGTGGGCTCCACCTAATCAAATTAAACTTCTTCTCATTTCTTTGTTGTCGCGTAATGTATGCCTATTCCATATTTTGGTGACACCAGTAATCATTCAACTATTATTTAGAAATGCACCAAACTTGGATTCATTCCAAAAGGAGTATCCAAGCCTCTAACTCTACAATCGTTTGACTTGTGTGCCTTAGAAATTTGACCGGCTCTATCTCTCAAACCAGGAGGCCATTTTCAAACTTCCATATACCATTGGAAAGCTCTTTCTAAGCACTATTCAACCGTGCTAATTATAGGAGCATATGATTTGATATCTTGAGGAAGAATTGCCTCTAAATCATGGGAATCCCAACTATCATAGTCATGATTTTATGTCTTCTCAAATAAGCCTAATATTACAATGATTATCTACAAAATACTGCAACAACCATGGAACTTCGCTTGAGCTTGAAACATCAAGCACATAAATAATAGCCTAGTTACCATCACATCTAGGCTAGTGGAAATCAAAGCCAACATCTATTGCCATAAACATCCATGCTAGTCTGATTGACATTAATTCCAACACTCTTGCCATCTTTCAAACAATGCCAATTTCCTAAAACATCTCACAACCTGGCTAGACACATCAATGCCAACACAATTGCTTCCACTATCCATCTAGGAAATTCCAACTATTCAACAATATCCCCCTTTGGAATTGATGGAAATGGAAACACCTCATCACTTCTCCAAATCGATGGCCAAACCTCATTTTACTTCCACACTTCTCATTGCATGAGACACAAATGGCTTTCCATTTTCTTCCTAGACCATCACAGCTTACTTTCCAATGAGATTCACTCACCCTTTGAAATCAATGAAAAAGGGATATAGGTTTATTCTTCTCCCTCTTACAAACACTGACTATCAATGATAGAGGTATTGGCTACTAATTTGCATTTTCCTCTGCAAACTTCTCTTCAAGGGCTAATAGCTTCTTGATGGGGTTCTTGAAGTATGTCATGTAGTTGTTGTTGCTCTATGAACTATACATATGTGATATGCTCCCCCTGAACATATTGTTCCTCTTCTTTGAATGCCTCTAGTTATGGACCCTTAAGTTGCTTTCTTGAAGCACTCTCTCTTCCAATGCATCTTTTGTACCAATTAAAAGGAAACTGATACCAAACAAAAAAATTGCTAGTATTGTTGTTGTACACAAATACCAACCATTAATGATGCATTTTTTCTTTTTCTTCACTGTTGTTGTTGTTTGTTGCTCCAAGTATTATACTCACTTCTCCTAAGCATGCTAACAGTTAATACTTCTCCCCTTGAGTTCATGCTACTCCACATATGGATTCTGCTTAAATAATACCAATTTCACCAAGAAATTGATACAAATCAAATATTGTATAAGGAAAAATATAATATCTCCTTCTCAAGAATAAATTCCATTTTACAAAAAAGGTTTCTTTATATGAACCTAAACCACCAATTGACATAGTGATACCAATTGAAAGCTAAAGGACATTCAAATCTTGTACCCATTTTTTTCATGAACACAAGACTGTTAGGAAAAATCAAATTCACAGCTTAAATGAAAACAAGGTTATTTCACCCAAGATGCATACCTTTCATTTCCTATGCATTCTTTCTTCCTAGTGAGGCTAGAAAATGTTGCATACTACTACTAAAGCAGCTCCCCTTGAGCCAATTCTCTATAATCTATTTCATCTTCTCCCTTTCTTCTGCATGGGAATTGATCCTGTGGACCTGACTTAATCGTGGGCTAGACTTTTGTCATTCCACATTTATTTTGCAGTTCATCCTTTACTCACAAATAAATTGTTGTTGTGTACTCCCCCTGAAGCCATGTTGGCTTCTCTAACCTTTCCCTTGTAATGTTGATACAAAGGATAAGCATGTTCATTATTGTAATTAGCAAGAAGGACTCAACCATAATTTCGACAATTAGATGCACTTCTCTCTCTATTCCTTCTAGCTTCTTGCATCTGACCTATTTAACCTCCCTTGAGGCGATTCTCTTCCTGCACTGAAGACAAATAGATATTTTTCTCCCCTTGACCAGAATGTCCTCTCTTTTATTCCAAACATTCTTTGGCGAAGCCTATGCTCATTACAACTGGCAATTAGAAATGGTTTTCCCTTAGGAATTTGAGAATAATTCCCCTTAATGTTTCTCTTATTTTTCTTCAAAGAAGTTTTAGTTCTTTGATGATTTATCCTTTCAATGTTCAACATGAAATTTCTATTCATACTTAATGGCCAACTTGCTTCATTTCATCGCATCAACTAGGATGCATGCCTCGACTTCTCATGTCTACAGCCTGCTGCCTTGTGCCCAAAGTTATCAAAATTGTAGCATTTGATATGGCTTAAGAATGGGGCGGAGGAGTTTCCATTTTTTCCATAATTCTTGTCAAGGCCTCTGATACTACCAACATGCCTTCTCCTGTCCCCTTTGCACATTCGTGGGTTGTTGCTACCCAACACATCTTTTTTTCTTACATCCCCTCTAAAATCTATGGATTTATGTCCAAAATTACTGCAAGAAAAGCAATAACCATGAAAATGATTTTGAGGACTGAAGATCCTTTTCTCTTAGGGCTATTTCCTTGAAGGGAAAATGACCTCTTCTAGTTCTTCATGTGCCTTCCATGGAAGATTGAACTAATGCCTTCCATTCTTTCTTATTGTTGTTTGGATCTCTTCTATTCCTCTCCTTGTTGTTGTTTCTTATTATTATACTGCTACCTTTTCTTCTCCTGTTGCTAATGCTTTCCTTTCTATTTTTGTTGTCTAACAACTTCTTTTCCTTTTTTGTTCTTGGAATTTCCAACCTACGTTACATGGGTAGTTGAACCTTTAGCCTTTGCATTCTTGGATCTTGGTTTTTCTTTGAAACCCAAACTAGCCTTGATGAGAGGGGATCTCTACTTAACAAGAATCTAATTCAAAGTCTTTCTACTCTCCTTGAGCTTTTCATATTGATTCATCTCTTTATTTTCCCTTTCTAGATCATGTATCAACGAGGCTACTTCATTTGTAGTCTCTCACAGTAAGCTTCTTCATAATTTAGCTTATTAGCAAACATGTCATCCAACTTGCTACCCTATTACTGTTGACCATAAGATTAAATATTGGTTTGCTCAACTTTTCATTCTCAAGCTCATACTCATGAAATTTCTCTTTTTCTTAAGATTTTATTTTGATAACTCATTGATCTCTTCTAGAGCAAATATCAGCTTCTTCCTAAAATAGATCCCTTTATCTAGATCCTTTTCTTCACTATCAGAGGTGCTAGTTGAGCCAACACAAAGATCTTAATCCATCTTTGTGTCTCTAGAATCTTCCACAGGTCTCAAGATTAGTCCACCTTCATCACTTCTAGGTATACCCTTATTCTCTTCACAGGATATACACTCTTATTCTTTAAAGGATCCCTCATTTTATATCACTACAAGATGTATGTCTATCTTCACAAACACTAGATGTATGGCTTTTTCTACCTTCAAAAAATTCATATAAACATCTACAAGAAAAATGTCTTGCCTCTTTACATTTATCACATAGAAATAGCTTACCTTCTAAGTAGCATGGCCTTTCTTATAATTCTTCTTCATCATCAATTTGAGAGTGATGAGCACCAACTTTCATAATGGGAGAAATATCTTCCTTTTCTTAGCATCATTCCTTTTAGATGCCTTATCCTTTTTCTTCCTTTTATTGTTATCACCAGTAGCTACATGTTCTTCTTCACTACCTAAGAAGCAAGGTTCTTTGGCCTTATCTTGATCCACATTGCAATATTCTCCATATAGGAATTACAATCTATCTAGCAATTCCTTTGTTGTCTCATAGTGACTTACTTTCTCAGCATATGGCTTAGACAACCCTTTCATGGTTATTTCCTTGGCTTCTTCATGCTTCTCGCTCTTTTTTCCATTCAGTAAGGAGCATCATACATCAACATACAAAGCCATTAAATAGGCTTCCATTCTAAACTTGCATAGTACATACTCTAATCCATTTAAAAATGGAATTCCTTTTGCCATTAGCCAACCTTAATTAGCTATTGTTTCCCTTTGATCTACCTTCAAGAAGTTAAGTTGTTCCTGAAGGAACTAAGCTCTAATACCAATATTTGGAAACAGTTTTAATACTGGGGGGGTGGCGAATCAACATTAATACTAATTTAAATTTTTATGCCAATTTATCTTTACTCATTCAAAGTTGGCATTGACTGTGAGAAATAATTAAGAAATCATAACAACTATTATATGAATCAACACATGAACATAAGCCCCATGAGCAACATACAAATTGGACACAAAGGTTTGAAGTGGAAACCCTTACAGGAGAAAAACCATCAAATATTGTTTTCTTATTGATGTAAAAACAAGAGAACCTACTCTATTAAATCAATCTATTTATGGTCCACCACTCACAGGAAGCTCAAAATACATTTGATTGTTTGCTAGCACCCACTAATAGGAAGCACCAACTCCCACCTTTTGTAAGCACTTAGTCAGCTTACCAGAAGCACCATGTGAATTACCAACTTCACGAATTTTTTCCAAGCACCAACTTGTAGATCCTTGGATTTACACAAGCACTAAATTATAGGAGGAACTAACCCCAAATCCTTCTTCATACACCTAGTAACATGAAAAAACCAAATCCCTGTATAAAGGCTCCAACCCACACTCAAAAGAAAAATTTACTTCTCTTTGTAATTGGCAACCTCTTTTCCTATTTCTAGCTCTCTTTTGCTCAGCATCCTTTTGGCCCATGCAATATTTTTTCCTCTGCTCACTCTGTAGTAGCTAACTCTTATGCTAAATAGGATACACTCAACACTCAACCCATTCTATTCTGCATGCTCTCTCAACCTCTCACAACATCCCTGGAACACTCTGAGCCTCTTCTCTGCAGCCTAGGCTTAGTTAGCCTCTTCTCAGTACCGCATTCACACATAGAGCTCCACGCACAAATCACTCAATAGTGTTTCTGGTTTTTTTCATTGATGAATTGAAATCCTAGGTTTTGTTCCTCTGCTTCACACTGGTAGATGATGTCTCTGTCATTCACACTACCAAAATGTACTCCTCAATGGTTGTGCATGTTGTTGTTGCATCAAACTTCCTGGCCTTTATAACCACATTAAACACTAGGAATGGTCTCCTAAGCATTTATCTATACTAAAAATTAATTATCAGTCAATCTACAGACTAAAACAAGGCACCCCATGCTAATTAATTGCCCACATAACCTATATTGTATTTTAGGCATGGCTCTCTAGGTCTATGATAATACTGTATGCACTTAGAATTGTTTTCAGCTGAATTATTTGTGTTTTGAAATAAGGCTCAAGGGTGGCTAATTTTGTTTCAAGACAAGATCCATTAATTTTCTCCAACGCATCATGCTCCTTCACTTTCTTGAGTTAGATTTCTTATCATTCGCTATTGACTCAAATAACAATTTCAATTGTCGACTCATCCATGCTCGTTTGAACCAAAAATGGACATATCCAATTATGGCACAATTTTCAAATATGGTGGAACCTTACCAAATTAGTTGTTGACCCGCTCATCTAAAGCCCAAAGGATTTCCATTAATAGTGTTTCCAAATATAACTCCATGTCCCTTTTTTATTATATCCCCTATCATGTTGGCAAGTAGCCTCTTGTCCACCATACGACTATTGCCTGTGATTGTCGACTAAGCTTATAGGTGTTAAGCCTCTCTACACCCTTCACAGGTTAAATTCCCTTTGTTATTTACTCCTACACCCTTGGTCTTTACCTGTTGCATATGCCTTCATCTATCACTTAGCTCATGATCCCAAGTCCTAGTGCTTTCACATGCTTTCTCTTTAACATCCTCCGGGCTTTTCTTAGTAGGATTAGCTATCCCTTGGGGTCCACCTTGTGCTTTCACTGGCCAATCAAAGGCCCTGACAGGATGAGATGTCTAACCAACATGTTCCTAGGCTTACTTCTCGACATATTCCTGTTGTGCCTCCTTATTAAACTTTTGAGCTCCATACATTCGATATGATGTGTCCTGGTGGGACCACTATTGCACTTGCGCACAAATTAAAATGCAGCTAGAATGAGTCAGCTACCACATTTTCTTGATGCCTCTTGCTTGAAAACTCCACTTGTGTGCCTTTCTAAACATTTAAGGGTAGCCCTCCTAGGATGATGTTACACTTATGTCATCAACCCCACGTAGAACCTCCTAAGTGGTGACACATGTCACCACATTTGGCCCATTAGGCCACCCAAAAATAAAAATTATTCCTGCCACATGTCACCCATACATCCACATCATACTGATGTCATTTTCCACCACCATCTCATGAGAGCCAACCATATGCTACCATTTTTCCCATGGCCAAAGAGGAGAGGGAAGGGTTTGAGGCCTTGTTTTTTGCATATTTACTTTGTTAATATAAAAGCCTTCAGGTGCAAGAACCCAGCCTCGACACCACTCCATTGTGGTTTGTGGTATTAAGGGTCATGATCTCGAAGTGGTTCTTCATCATTGATCTACACTATCAGTGGTATGGAAAACCCCATCTCGATGCTCGAGGACTGACAAGACTTCCATCTCAATTGTTTTCAGAATGCTGCCATGTGGCACGTCTATCTCTCAATGCTTCCATTTTGTTTCCCCTTTGTAATCCTTTGGGATGAGCCTTGTGGGATGATATGTAGTGTTTGGTACACCCGACACATTTTCCATTTGCTTGGGCTTTCCTCCATAGTCGAAAACTTACATCCTAACACTTAATTTTGTGCACCCTTTGTAAACTATTGGGGTACATCCATTAGGGAAACTATGTTGAGCAGGCTCCACCAAAGCCAATAAAACTACTTCCCGCAACTTTGTTACGGCACCATGTATTCCTGGTCCTTTTTTTGGTGGCACCATTAACCATTCCTCTATCCTTTAGCAATGAAATAAACTTGAATTCATTCCAAAAGGTGTCTCCAAGCCTCTAGCTCTGCAATGTTTGACTTTGGGCCTTAGAACTTTGACTGGTTCTATCTCTCAAACTAGGAGACCATTTTCATACTTCCATATACAATTGGAAATATATTTCCAAGCACTATCCAACAGTACCACTTCAAGGAGCATCTAAGTTGATCTCTTGAGGTAGAATATCCTCCAAAGCATGGGACTCCCAACCATCATAGTCATAATTTTATGGCTTCCCCAATAAGCATGCTACTATTTTGATTCTCTAAAAAATATTGCAACAACCATGGGACTCCCCCTAAGCTTAACACATCAATCATATAAATACTATCCTAGTTACCAGCATAGCTAGGCTAGTGGACATCAAAGCTAAGATCTTCTGCCACAAGCATCCATGCTACTTTGGTTGACATCAATTCCAACACTCTTTCCATATGTCTGACAATGCTAACTTCCCAACACATCTCCCGACATGATTGTTGACATCAATTCCAACACACTTGTTGCCACTAGCCATCTATGCAATGCCAATTATCCAACACCAAATTCCTCCACTGGTTCTTAGATAGGGGAAAACCTCTGTTAAAATTTATTTATCAATTCAGATCTAATTTTGCCATGTTAGGTCCCTATAATACTAGTGATTCCCCCATTACCATTGTTGTTGTATCCCTTATTATTATTTTTGTGCCCCTATCTTTTCTATCTTTTTGTCAGTTCATTTCATAACATTTGGTATCAGAGCTTTGGATTCTAGGGTTTCGCTGCTCCAAACAGGTCATCGTGGCATTTTCGCTGTAACGTTTTTTTTGTGGTGTTTCAAAAGATAAAAAAAAACCCATTTGAAATGAAATCTTGCTGAATCTTAGGTCACAATTGTAGATATTGTCTCGATATATTTTCAAAGATATGATCTGAATAAGTGAGGGTTTTTGCAAGCTCTAGAATTTCATCTAAAATAGGTCATCATGGAAGTATCACTATAACTCTTTCGCTATGAAATTTCAAAAGCTAAAACAAAAAACCCATTTGAGAAGAAATCGGTTTGAACCTAATCTTTTAATTTCATATCCTCTCTTGCTATATTTTTGGAGATATAATCTAAGGAAGTTAGGGTTTTTGCAAACCCCTGAATTACATTCCAAACAAGTCACCTTGGGAAAATTGTCATAACATTCGCTCTGAGCATCAGATTGAATTTTCATAACAAGTCACAGAAAGAGGACGGAATGTAGTTTTTTAGGTATCATTTTTAGAACCTAAGGTTGAAACCGTGACCCACAGCACAATGTAAAAGTTAGTTGTACTAAACCAGTCTATACTGAGGTGATCATGGGAGAATTATCATAACTCTTCATTGGAGAATCCAATAATTATCAGACTTGTGGGGTTGGAAAGATTACTTAGATGGTTACCGCAGGAAGAAATTTTAGATCTTCAAGATCCAAAATTATAGAGATACATCAGATTCAATATCGAGCTCCTACAAAGTGGAAAAAGGTGTGTAGTTCTTTTTTTATTTTTTCATAAGCTTGGTTTGAAAAAATAGTTTGAAGGAATTCAAAGGGAATAGTGAATCATTATTATCAGTAATTGATGCGCCAAAGAAAGAAAATGGAAACACCTAGAAAGCAACCTAAAATCTCTAGCATGAATCATGAAGAAGATGAATAAATGCAACACGATATATCAAAATTACGAGACCAAGTGCAACAAATTTCACTCGCACAAAAAGTAACATAAGCTAAGATGGATGGTTTAAATAAATATGTAGAAGCTAATATGTATGGCGTGGAAGCTAAGATGGATGGTAGCTAAGATGGATGGTTTAAAGAAATGTGTAGAAGCTAAGATGAATGACATGGAAGCTAAGATGGACGATGTGGAAGCTAAGATGGATGGCATGGAAGCTAAGATGGATGATTTAAAGAAAGGCATGGAAGATTT